>JAVJIF010029276.1:0-50681 GCA_038442645.1 Agave tequilana | reverse complement strand
CCCCCCCCCCCCCCCCCCCCCCCCCCCCCCCCCCCGAAAGTTACTTCCGTTGTCATTTTAATCCCCTTCCATTGAAAGTGATCACTTGCACTCTTGATCATTTTTGTGACAAGTTTTCCCTATCATTTACAGTGTCCTGCATACTTTTCAAGAGTGATAAATCACTGAAAGTAAAAAAAATCTAAACTTAATTAGAAACACTGCTATGGAGAGCAAAAGATGGGATGGTCCCAATCGGACAGAGAGACAAATGACTCATTCACCAATTTCAAGTGATATTCACATCTCTTCTGTAAGAATAACTTGTTCTCAGTATTAGATGTGTCCATGATGCTTGTCCCATATACATGTCCTTGTTTTGAGTTAAAAAATAATTTTTCCAAAAATAAATCTAACTATCAGAAAACCTTATACTCACCCTTAATCCGACTGTAATCCCTATCACTAATCACATTCTTATCAATGTAACCTGAGCCGTGAATGTTGAATCTAACCTCCATTTCCCTGTACTCACCATTAACCTAAACCTTACTCCAATTCCTGACCTATTCCTGCCACAATCTTAGCTTAAACCTCAACATGAATCTATCCTAACTCTAACCACTATTTAAACTTATCCCCAATCCCTATCCTCCTATCCTTGTCCATATTCTGATATCATAGCTTAAACCCGAACCATTATCTATCCTTGTGTATCCCTCACCCTAATTTTAGTTAAACCCTAATTATATCTAATCCTAAAACTAACCGTGTTCTTTCTTGAACCCTAATTTGGGATAAGCTTTGAGTAGGGAATCAGGGATTAGGGTTTGGGTAAGAGTTAGATGTCAGGATAGGGGTACATGTATGTGGTTAGGGAGGGTAGGTTAGGTTAACAATTGACCAATGTCATATTTGATTAACCAACACAAATACAAATTTGAATTTTGAATTTAATATAGGATTTCGATTTTTGGATTTATATGACGGTTTGATTTTCTAGTGTTACTGAAGAACAAAGAACAAGCGAGTGGAAGAAAATAAGAAGACGATAAGAAAAAGATAAAATAAATTTTTTTGCTTGTTTCATGGGAACAGAGGCATGAGAAGAAGCGTAAGAAGAAGAAAAAAAGCAAAGAAAAGATAAAGGTGGTGATGTCGTAGCCTCAAACTACATGTGGCCTTACATCCATGATTTACTTACCCCATGAGCCCACGAAAAGTTCTCCATCATGGAGAAGAATACAATTTTAATTGGCATATCCTTTTATCTATAACTCTTATTGCTTACAAAACAAAGCTTTAGTGGTAATACTAAGAAGCTTGCTTAAAGCATAAGATAAGATAGATCTAGAAAGATACACACACAATGTTTTTCTAATACTAATCCTAATAAAAAGAAAATTACCTTTATAGATAGGCATACAAGATTAATATGGAAATCAATTAAAAATCTAATCTAAGTAAAGGAAAGTGCTTTCAGATAAGATAATTCATGTCATGTCAAGATTATGAATCCTTGAGAGAATACTGAATCAAGACACAAATATTCCATAATGTTTTCTGAAATAGAATTAAAACGTGCTGGTGGTCAAGGGGTCATTCTATGTCAATCACTTATCCATATGTGTATTCCTTATTCTAAATTTAACTTAAACACTAACCCTATACCTAAGCCTACTTTGATCCCTTATTCTAATTGTCACTTAAAAGGAATACCTATCCCTAAAATTGTCTGCTATTTCTGTCCATATCCTTAATACAGGCCTTTCTTGTGGATATGATCTGAATCGGGGGATGCCGAAAAACAAACTTTAGGTTCTTTATCTTCTGGAGGGGATTTAATTTACTCTAGTTCTAAATAGAGAATAAATCGTTATTTTAGCTGACCAACACATTGGGGTTAAAAGTGTCTGCTGGCCTTTTTCTCGAACTCATCTGCTTGCATCTGTCATGAAACTGCGGTCTACGAAGGCCAGCCTCCAATTTGCATTTTCTAGATTGCTACAACTAACCTGTGTTGCACATTGCTATGTGACTAACTGGACGTTGAAGCTTCTATGAATTACCTTTAAAAGTTTTAGCCCATAACATCTAATAAGAGCAAAACGAAGCTCCGCAGGTTTGCCTAAACAAGTTATCAGATCTCCTTTGCAACCGAGTTAAAGAAATAAAAAGTTACAATCATTTCGTTGTCTTTCCCTTAGTGTCCTCACTGTTCATAAGTCAATGACCAATTTCTTTATTCATGTTTCTAGATGCTTCAACAAGAGGTGACTAGTGAATTGTTAATTATGCTTTACTTTTGTTGGTTGTATGTGTAGCCTGCAAAACTTTACAAGCTAAAACATCTTACAAAAGTGGAGGTCATTCCGAATGATCCTTCTGGCTGTACTTTTATGCTGGTAAGCCCTTTCTTCCTGCTTGTCTTGATTTATTTTCAGTGGTGATTTATTATTTTTTTGGCTCAGTAATTTGATTATAGCTGAAAAACTAACAGCTAACCGATGTGGCCTTAGATTTTCCAAACAATATACAGTAATTGATATGCTTTTTCTTTGCTTTATTTTTGTTAAGGGTTTTGATAATCTCAGGAGCCAGAGTGTGGCCCCTCCGCAGTGGACGATGCGTAACATAGATGACAGGTGGTCATTTAATTTCTTACTGTGACTTTATAAGCCTTTGCTTTTTCTGATCTTGTTCACCCCTCGTTGAATTAATAACTGAAAGCTTTTCAACTGTAACTGTTGACAATAAAAAATTGCCCCCTTGCTTTCTTTTGTAGGAATCGGTTTCTTATTTGCATTTTTAACATGTGCAAGGAGATAATGGGTCATATGCCTAGAGTTGTTGGCGTAGATATTGTGGAGATGGCACTCTGGGCAAAGGTACAGTTTGCTTATATTTTTTCTGATCCACAACAGTTGCAAGATATTTCTTATAAAATCTGAAATGGTCTTATTAGGCTAAATGGCTGATTTAGTCCTGCCAAGAGCTGTTTGGTGATCCTATTGAGTTTTAATGATACTTAGTTTATATCCAGAATCTGCACTATACATCTGCTGGACTGTAGCATTCTATGTCTGCGTTTGAGTCACACATGCTTACATTTCTTTATGCATACAGTATAGTCATATCACACTTACAATCGTATTGCATATTAGGATACATGCTTTATCCATGTGCATGTGCACAAGCATAGAACACGACTGGTGCTTTGTTTGCAGTGTGTTATCAACTTCTATTGATAATTTGTGTGCTCACACATATGCATGGTACACGACTTATGCTTCTTCCGTGTCTGGCTGGGAAGGTAGAGGACTGATGTTAGACAGCTCGAATTATAACCAGATCCTCTCTGAAAGGGATCATGCAACTGTGAGTTTACGGCTGAAAGGGGAACTCTGACAGGGAAAAGGAAAATTCATATATGAACAACTGCGAGGAAACCTATGATGTGAAGACAGGAACACGAGTGTCTCACTCCAACACAACACAATAACTGGCCAAAATTCAGAAAAGGACACTGCTACAGTGCAAACATATTTCACTAATTACTGTACAACATTAGGCTTTATTCATGAATGAAAGAACCTAATTTTAGTAATGAACTATAAAAGAGTTAAGATTTGTCAAATGATATCATGACATAACTCATTTTATTCATATTTTAAGTGAATAATTGTTTACACATTTGTAAGTGTTGACACACATGGACACGTGTGTCCTGTCCACGTGTGTCAGACATGCAAATTTTTGGGTGGGAGGTGTCCTACATATCATAGGAGGAAATTGAAGTTAAGGTTGCCTAGGCACATTACTTTTTTTTTATTTATATAACATCATAAGAGAAACTGAAATTGAAACCACAAAAGATTCCAACAATAATTCAAACTTGATTTCTTTGTTAGAAATGTTATCAAACACTCTTATTGTCCTTATCATTTAATCCTAAAATAAAATACATAGAGAATTTTATTTAAGACTTATTACAAGCAAAATTTGACAAATTCAGGGCTGGAACTCCAACTATGCTTTTTGAATTATGTTAGGGCCAAATTTTACCTTGAATCAATTGTATTTTGTTGTTTTGGAAGTTTTGAGACTTAGTCTTTGAGGCAAGCTTTGTACTTTGTTATTTCAATTCCTTTGTGAAATGAAAATTTTGCCATAGACATAATGAATTCCATCCCTGCTTCTCAAAAAAAAAAAAAAAAAAGAACAAAAAAGAAAAGAAGAGTTGAGAAATCCCACAAAATTAATTTGACATAATTAGAGCGATTTACATTTTTGTTCTTAAAACCTTATGACATGAAATGGATATTGGTGGTCTCATATCTCCAAAATTTTTGGAAACAAGTACAAAGATTTGTGTATGTCTGTGAACACAAATGTCTATTTATATTTATTTTTTTTGTGTTCATATGTGTGTGTGTGTGTGTGGAACCTTAAAGACTCAAATAATGAAAATAATTGGTAGATGTTAAATATAAATCCCTTAGCCTTCGTTACAACTCTGAAGTTTTTGTGTGGTGGCATGGACATTGAGATGGCATCGAAGCTACCCAGGATCAAATTGAGATGGGCATGCATTTAACTTGAACGGAGGGTTATCCAGGTTTCACCCACAAAATTGACATAACACATGGGGAAGTGTTAGGAGGTTTAATATAAATCTGTCAGCCCTCTCCAAAACCTGAGAGTTGTGGTGATGTGGCAAGGATATAAGAGAAACAATTAGTATTAAATAAGTTTTTCAAAAGAAAATTTCAGCATTTTCATGTGTATCTGAATATGTAGCATCAGATGGACACTGAACACATCGGTGTTTTGACACAATTGGACTTTCTTAAATTCTAGCAGAGTGTATCCTAGATATCATACACAAAAGCAAAATATAAGGACATCTTGTTCTCAAGGGTTAGACCTGGCTGTAACCCTGGTTTGATACGGAATATATTATAACACAGGCTACTCAGAAGTAAAACGTTTTGTTTTTGTCGTTATGCTGTGCTTTGGCAATATATTGCATGGCGGAGTATGATAC
Source organism: Agave tequilana (assembly GCA_038442645.1). NCBI lineage: Eukaryota > Viridiplantae > Streptophyta > Magnoliopsida > Asparagales > Asparagaceae > Agave > Agave tequilana. The sequence continues at coordinate 45,655 of JAVJIF010029276.1, read as the reverse complement.
TCTTGAATGCAAAACAGATAAAGGCATGACAGTTGAGCTCAATGTGAAAGCACTTGTGTAGTTGTGTGCAATGTTTGTGAGGTGGGGAATAAAATGCATCGTAATACTTAACAATAGTCATCTTGAGACATGGTTTTATTTGCTCGCCTTTTTTTTTTTATGGGTGATATATCTTTTGTATTTATTTCTATTCTTCTTTTGGTGGTACTAACTGTTGTACTGATGGTTTTAATTTAGGAAAACACTCCAAAAGTTACTAACCAAGCAAAAGCCCAAGATGGCCCAGTTGCATCTGTTTTGACGCAAAGTGACTCAAAAGTTACCGTTGAAAGAGACCTTGTTTCACAAGCAGAAGAAGAGGATATGGAGGCTCTTCTTGGCACGTCTGTATTATCGCTATTACTTCATTTTTTTATTTAATTTTTTTTTGTTTACGCGATGCTAATAATTCATATTCACATGCTGTAATGAGGAGTTACCTCAACAAGGCTAATACGTTCATCTTCACCTGAAAAGTTGAGGATTTCAATTTACAAGCTGTATCTTGTTTTGTTGTGTCTTTTTATTTCAATTTTACCTCAGGCCTTGTTTGGCAACAAGGTTAGGTCAAGAGCTAAGCTAATTCTCACTGGTTCTTGCCAGAGAGTTTAAAATTGGGAAGTGTTTGCAAGTTATCATGATCTCCTGGAATGCCTAGAAACTCCAACTTACCTACTTCTCAAAACCACGCAAAAACACCTTAGAGTTACTAATTCCACCAAAACCTTAGAAGTAGCCTCTCTCCTACTTTCTCTCTATTTCATATCCTAACTCTTGCTAATTCTGTGTGTATCCAAACAACCAATCAAAACTTAAATTCTTATCTATTATTGCTACTATTCACCTTCAAAAAACTTATAACTCTAACTCCTAACTCTTATTTTCACACACAAGCTCAGACTTGTGATAGTTTAATGGATATATAATGTTAAATATGTTAATTACATAAGATTGCGTGTTATCATAACTTTCACTTTTACAACGAAAAGCTAATTATTGTAACTATTGCATGTTTTTCAGTCTGTTGTTTATGTTTATTCTTGCACTAATGAAAATACAATGCCTCACTACTTTTAGGTCTTGTTTGGCAAGTGGAGTTAGCTTAAAAGTCAAGTTAATTCTTACTAACTTTCGCCAAACGACTAAATTTTGATGAGAGTCTGTAAGTCATGATGAGTTGCAAATTCCACCAAAGTGTTGCCCAACCACCCCCCCCACCCCCCTAACTCTAGCTAAATCTAATTCCAATAATAATAATAATAATAATAAAAAACTAATTCCTAACTCCATTCAATTCTCTTCCTCCATGACACTAAATCTTATTTTCTAATTCCACTTGCCAAACATTACCTTAGGAGTAACCCGCCGTTACGTTCAGTTTACAGGAAGTTAATAAGCTGAAGTACTTGCATGCCTCTTTCGTCTCCCTATCTTATCCTTTGAACAAAACAAGATTTTGTTCTACAATTATGATCTCTCTGTCTGGCTACTTTAAACCTATATCAGTTTCAAGCCCACTAGCATCTTCTGAAGTTTACGGCATGTTTTGCTTTGTTTATGTATGTTCTCTCTCTCTCTCTCTCTCTCTCTCTCTCTCTCTCTCTCACACACACACACACACACACACACACACACACAAAAAAAAAAAAAAAACACACACATATTGATCGCACAAAAGTTCAGTTTCCGATCTCCGGTTTTATGGTTATGGCTAACAACAATTTGTTCAATGAACTGAAAGATGATTGGTGGGTTCTGTTTCTTCTGGACAACTTATGTTTCAATAGTTCATGAAAGGTGGTTGACTGGTTCTGTTTCTTCTGGCCAACTTATGTTTCAATAGTTCAGGCTTGTTCGATAAATTGATAATAGAACTGAGAAGGAAGTGTATAGATAAAAAGTAGAATATGAGAAAATAAAATGATGCCTGAAATTAGAGGTTCCCAGTTTAACCAGCGTTGATGACTTCATGTTTTTGATGTACTTTCCCAACAACGCTCATTTAGGTGTTGTTTGGCGAAGGATTAACGAACGGTTAAAAGAATTTATTCCTTCTTTAACCTGCCAAACACAAAAAAATGAAACATGGCTTAAAGAGTTTAATCCTTGCTTAACCCGCCAAACAAAAATAACAATATAAGAATTTAGATAATCCGTATTAAAGAGTTAAGATGAGTTAACCCCTCAATGGAGGGTTAACAAATCCTGTCCTTATAACAAATTAAGAGTTAACATGTAGCATGGTCACAATCACTCCGACACAGACACGACACGTGGATACGTGGCAAATTCTTAAAAATACACTTGATAAATGTGTCCGACACATGTATTGGACACGTTTTGGACACACCACGGTTTGTGATACGAGTGTTTGTTTTACATAGGAGTTAACCCTTCTAATTTGTATAAAAATTTGTTCATATTTCTCCTATCTAAACACTCATACGTGCATAAGATATGTTAAATTTTTGTTATAACTGGTTAAATAATTTAATCCCTCTCTTTATCCTTTTTTTTTAATGACGAGTATCTAATTTAACCCACCATGTTAGTTTTTCCATCTTAACCCTTTACGAAAAGGAAATTCTATAGTTTATGTAATGTGTGCAGACTCCTTGTTTAAAACTTATAAAAACCAATTGATATATTGTTATTTTTATATCTTTCCTTATGTCAAAACAAAACTAATAATCTTGTTATTTTTTTATAGCTGTTGCAATCACTGATATGCCATGGAGGTCATGGGTCCAAGTCCTAACTTTCCACGACGTGTGTCTAATATCTGAATGACACCCCCCCCCCCCCCCCCTCCACCGGGGAAAAAAAAAAACACACAAAAAAAAAAAAAAAAAAAAAAAAAAAACAGGCACGCCAACACACAAACACACGTGTGCGAAGTACACCTGCATCCCCCACAAGCATCCCACTTAATCCCACACACATGGCGGGAGCCTCTTGCACTGTGGTTCTGCTATTGCAATCACTGATGTAGGCTACTTGGTGCTTTCAAAGATGGAAAGAGTAGAACAAAATTTAAATACTTGATTTCTGCTGCAAGGCATTTAACATTTTTATGTTCTCTTTTCTTTGTTATTGCTTGTCATTTATTCTTGCTATGCTTAGCTTCTTATTAGTTTAGACAATTGCAATCAACATCATATTGTTACAGGTACGTCATGGGAATTGGTGAAGCAGAGGAATTTTCTGAGAGATTGAAGAGGGAGCTACTTGCTTTGGAAGCCGCAAACGTTCATGCCCTTTTGGAAAGTGAACCCTTGGTGGAAGAGGTGTGGCCAACTCGTTGAAATCTGCTCATTCGTAACAATACAAATGATATTGATGTTACAAAAACCTTCACTCTTCTGCATACTAATATCTGAATTCCCCGACAGTATTATGAGATTTTTGTGTTTATATGTGCTAATAAAATGTTGAATATCTTGCAAGAGTTCTGAATTGGTTCTTTTTGTTTTGATATCAATATGTTGGATACTCACTTGAACCCATGCTATCTTGAGTTCTTCAGGTATTACATGGACTAGAGGCAGCTACTTCATGTGTGGATGACATGGATGAGTGGTTACGTATATTTAATGTCAAGCTCAGACATATGAGAGAGGATATTGAATCGGTATTGTCCTGTCATTACTAGATCTGAAATGTCACAGCCAGCTACTATGAAGGCTGCAACTTAAAATCTTTATACTATGTTCTTAGATTGCATCTGCTGCATGTTAAAGTGGTGTCGGAAAACAGTTTTGCTGACTTTTCTTTTAAAAATTTCTTTTACACGATATCCATGTTTGATTTGTGAGTGTGCTGGAATTGATATTTTTCATGGGACAACTAAGGTATAAGAAATCTATGGCCCTGGTTCATATTAATAATAACCAGTGCATTATCAATCTAGACAAAGTATCCAAATTTGACCTTCTCTTCTGATTACTAAGTATGTAAGAGTTTATCTTGCTACAGAGTTCAGTTTAAGATTTAATGAGTGCAAAGTGAGCCTTCACTATTGTACACTGCATATTTCTAGAATTTATCAAATCTCTTGAAGAAATCACATAACTATTATCCTCTTATCATTTTTGAGACAAACCCAAGGCCAATCAAAATCGATTCTGCCAAAATGCCCTTTGATTTCACTATGGTTTTGACTGCGAAATCACATGGGTTCTGAAACTATTGATGTTTGTCTACTAGGAATATTATAGCTATTAAGCCTACATGTCCTTGTTGTATATATGTATATATATGAGTTATGTTTGGAACCTATGCAACTTGAAAAAAACTCTTTCCACTTACACACCATTGTGGTGTGTCTGATGTTTATTCCTCCTTTGGTTACCCTACTTTTTATCTATGACTGTAAACTTCATATTTTTGCTGGTATGCTTTCAGATAGAATCACGTAATAATAAGTTGGAGATGCAGTCAACAAATGACAAAGGGCTTATTGAGGAACTCGACAAGCTACTTGATCGGTTACGTATTCCTTCTGAGGTATGACAAGTATTGAATGATGTGTACAAATCAATCAACTCAGATATTGTTAGAGTCAATGTACATTTTATAATTAGTTGATCCTGACTTCAATATTCCATTTTTTAGTTTGCAGCATCTCTAACTGGAGGGTCATTTGAAGAAGCCCGAATGCTTAAAAATGTTGAAGCATGTGAATGGTTAAATGGGGCAATACGTGGTCTTGAAGTGCCTAACTTGGATCCGTGCTATGCAAACATGCGTGCTGTAAATTCATCTTCCTTTTGTTTGCATCAACACTTTCTTACTGCTGAATAATGCTATTAGTTTATATATAGGTTCTTGACATTAATGAATTGCAGTCATAGAACAGTTAATTGCTTTCTAGGTTAGAAGGTAACCAATAGAATTTGAAATTGTAAGGGTGTCAGAAAGGGTTCTTTATTGTTGTATGATGTTAAGATTAATTTATGCACATCATTAACTTCTTTATTCACAGTGTTTCACTTATGCTACCTTTTTTCTTCTTACATCATGAGTGAGTATGTGCAATGTTTAAAACAACACCAACAACATCTAAGCCTTTTCTCATCAAACTAGATTCAGCTCTGGAGCGTTGCTCCGTGATTGTTTCTTGAAATTTTGACAAAATTTACAGTGGGCTCAAATGGCCATTGATCCTTAGGCTGCGTTTGGTGCACGGCATGCAACATCCCTATCTCATTGGAATTTGATTTCCAGCCATTAGTTTTTGAGGATGTTGCATTACCATGTTTGGATAATTTATATGATATTGTTGTGTATGGTATGTTAAAAGGATTCCCAATATTGTGATATTATTGAGGATATTTTTGAACTATTCTTGTGCGGTGCAAATATAGTAGCATGACAATAGTGGCTGTAGCAATGATGGCAGCGAGCGGTGGAAACTAGCATAGGGTGGTGCCTATGTAGGGGTGGAGGTTGGGTCCGCTAATGGTGGTACTGCCTGTAGTAGAGAGCTAGCAGCAATGGTGCTGATTGCAGTGACGCCTGGATGCTTTTACTGAGATGGTGGCGACAACATGCCAGTGGCAGTATCTACGACGATACTGGCTTTGGTGGCAAGCCGATGGTGACGAAGACAACGACGATGGAGGCCAATGATGGTTGGCAAAAATACCTGCAATGGTGATGGAGTAATTGCATACGCAATTGAAATGGCGGAAGGGGCAATCGGCTTTGGCAATCCCTGTAGTGGTGTTGCAAGGTGACACTAGTGGCGACATTCAACAACGAAATTAGTGGTGGTAAGGCAACAATGGTGGTGATCAACAATAGTGGTGGGGGCTAGCTGGTAGATGTGACAATAGTTAGTGGTGGTGATCATTTTTGATGGTGGCAATGCAGGGGTGACATTGGTGTTTAGTGGTGTATGGTGATGGTTGTGATAGTTGTTAGGGAATAAAGTAGAAATCAAGATCAATGACAAAGCACAAGCACACAGATTTAACGAGGTTCAGACCAACTCTTACGTCCTCAGGCAACAACAAATAGTTTCACTATTTCAGAAGAGAAATATTACTGAATACAAAAGAAATTTGCAGATCTCAATATTCTCCCTCAAACAGATGATAGAATCCTCAGATTTCAGAGTAAACTCTGATGGCTGAAAAAAAAAAACCCTATATAATCTAGAGTTGTTTCCCAATACAGAATCGCCAAAGTATCCCTCAATAAGTACGGTAAGGAAAAAGAATTGAATGAGCACAAAAATTAGGTGACTGAATAAACAAATTGGGATTAGGGTTCAAGACATCTCAACAATAGTCGTGGCGGAGGGTCTTAGCTGTGACGGTTATGGCAATGACAATGGTGGTGGTAATTGGCAAGAGTCAACAGTGATGGCGGTGGCAACGGAGGCGAAGATACACGGTGGTGGCAGCAATAACGGTGATTGCGGGTGGTAATGGGTATGATAGTGGTGATGATTGACAACACTTCTGGTGATGAAAGATAAAGAAGAGAAAAAGAGTGGGAAGAAAGAAAAAAGTATTTTGAAAAACACGATCTTTTTATAGGTTCGGACCAAGTGGGAATGTAGCATACCCACCTGTCATGGAGGGAATCATATTCCTACGAAACAAGGGAATATGATGTTGATGGGAATCCAACATTCCTGGGATTGTTGAATTTATGACAAGTATTGGAATCCACATGGGAATCTTGGTGTTTACCCACAAACCAAACAAAAAAAGTTCATGGACAGAACTATGAAACAGTTGAGGAGGCTCCCATAGAGCCTATTGAGTCAGTTGCCTTGAGCAAACCTCTGATATTCTCCTAGATCTCGGTAAGTCTAGGAGGGAAGAGATGGTTAATTTTCCATAAGGAATTACCTGGAGGCCTGGCATTTTGTGGATGCAAAGATTTTTTTTTAATTTTAATATTTTATGACATAATAAAGCAATTAGTCATCATTCTTAGAGAACTTTTCAATTTATAGAGATTCTTTAACCTTGAAGCTATTCTCATTTAACTTCATTGCAGTGCATCTGAACTGAAGTTACATGAGTACAATTTATGCAGGTTAGAGAAAAAAGAGCAGAATTAGAAAAACTAAAGAGTACATTTGTCCGGAGAGCATCTGAGTTCTTACGGAACTACTTTGCCAGTTTGGTAGATTTTATGATAAATGACAAGAGCTATTTTTCTCAGGTAACTCTTTTGCTTCATTATTTTTCTTCTTTTGCCATTTCAAATGAATTGATGCTGTACCTGATGTCGTCTGGGTACTTGCAGCGAGGGCAATTAAAAAGGCCTGACCATGCAGATTTAAGATATAAGTGCAGGACATATGCACGGCTTCTGCAGCACTTAAAGGTACCTACTCATCTGAAAAGTAAAACTTTAAATTGAACTTAGTTTTGGCAAAATCTTCTCTGATGCTTTATATGATTGTATAAAAATTTCAGAGTCTTGACAAGAATTGCTTGGGTCCTTTGCGGAAGGCTTATTGTCACTCCCTTAACCTGCTACTTCGTCGAGAGGTAGGGAAAGTTAATACTCCATATTCTCAGCAATTTGAAGGTTTATTTCTTTTATTCTCTAGACATTATTTAGGTGGCAAGTTTGCCAACTGTTCTCATCTACTGAGCCTTAGCAAAGGTGTTAAGTCTTGATTGACTTGAAACCAATATATAGCAGCATGCTTTGTTTTTTGATGTAACTCCAGTGGTGATGCATACTTGGACTTAGATATCCTGACTTAGATATCCTGACACCATGATGTATTTTGCTTTAATTATTATTATTATTTTGATGAATCTTTTGGTTCAAGCATTCTGGTTGATTTTGGGGTTTCTTCATTTTTTTTAAACCTATTGAGACCAGCACGCGTTAATCCAATGCCGTTATGAAGAAGATATATACTGGATTTAATATTTATGAATATCTTATGAATAATCCCTTTACTTTGATATATTCAGGCACGCGAATTTGCAAGTGAACTTCGGGCAAGTACGAAGGCATCAAGAAATCCTACTGTTTGGCTAGAAGCTTCTGCAGGGTCTGGTCAGACGGCAAATAGTGCCGATACTTCTAATGTTTCCGAAGCATACTCAAAGATGCTTACAATTTTCATTCCTCTTCTTGTGGATGAGGTTATTAATTTTGAATGCTTATGGATTGCATCTTAGCATGGGCTTATTATTGTGTACTAAAGACGCCTGTCCATTCTCACTGTATTGTAGAGTTCCTTTTTTGCGCATTTCATGTGCTTTGAAGTTCCTGCTTTTGTTCCGCCTGGTGTTCATGCTAATGGAAATAAAAATGGATATGATGACAATGACACGAATGATGACGATATAAGCTTCATAGATTCTGATGGAAATGATATCAAACCGAGTATGTTTCTTTCACATTCAGATCAGCTTGGTTGCATTTTGCTTATATATATCAGTTTTTTAATTTGTCTGTAAACATCTTATTTCATAATGTTTTCTTAACTTTTATTCTCTTCAGGTAATGGTCCATCGGAGTTGGGAACATTAAATGAAGCTCTTCAAGAATTACTTGATGGAATCCAAGTAAGTTTTCATTAACTTTTATGAATCAAGGCAAGCTTATAGTGTATGTAAATATGTTATTTGCAATTTTTCTTAAAGCCTTCAAGAATAGTCAAGGAACTTATTGAAGAGCTTTGGATGTACGGACTGAAGTTAGTAGAAAATTGTATCTCATGCTGTTGATCACTACTCTTGATATGGAGAGATGCAACAGATCATATACCTCTAGAGGAATACAAAGTTATTTCTGCAATTTTAATCTCGCAGTAAAATGGCCAAAGCCTTCTTGGAAACTGTGAAGTAAGATCATTGTGAGGGGAAATGCATGTTTTAACTAACGAATTTGGATGGATGTGCACACTTGGCTGCACGTGTGTCCAGGGAAAAGGGGATGGATCCTTTCCCCCCAATCATATTCACTATTATTGAGAAAGAAAAGCGCACAATTTATATTTAAAGAGTAAAACTATGCACAAGGGAACATTTAAGGACCTTTCTTGATTGCATATGCTTTTTATTCTCTTTGTTACATTATTGTTACCGGCCAAGAAAGATGAGCCTCATTGATTTGATGTGGAGGTTTGGCCATGGTCCTTGTTGTACTTGTCTGCAAGTATGTCATCATCAGTTCACAAAAGCCCAGCAAAGACGAAAGCTGATGAGGATGCTTTCTTAAACCTGATGGTTATACTTTGCTCTGTACAGCCAACCTCCATGTATGGGATCAGGCTTAATGACTAAGCATAAGGAAATCTTGTTCACCCTAAAAGAACAAAGAACCGTGAATGTAAGAGTGAAAAACAACACATGATACTTTTCTTTTTTATATATGATCCTAAAACTAATTTAAATATTGAAAGTGAGTTAGAGAGAAGACGATAACACCCTCAATTAAGGGTGTTGCCTTTATTCTGTGAAGCACAGACACTTTAATGTGAGTGCTGTAACCGTGTCGTGCATGTTTAGAATACAAACACTTGCAAGACACTTACCCGACACACATCAGATCGAGACTGTAACGGATTTTAAAAAAAACCATAAAATTATGTGTCAGCACCTGGCAAATGTTGTATCGGCGTTAAATAAAATCTAATGATCATGTTGGATCTGTAAAAGTCACATGTTGCATAGATAAACATGAAAAAAATGTCTCTTCGACATAAGCATATATGTAGTAGAATCTAAACACATCACAAGCTAGGTGAGCATTAATTAATTTTTTAGATTTTATTTTTTTTATTTTTTGCTTTGCTTGTTACTTTATTAGAAGTTATGGATGTAAATGATTTAGATTTTATTTTGTTTTCCATTTTACTTTTAATAGAACACATTAATCACTAAGAGTTTTGATATGTTTATAGGTACACGTACACATAGTTATATCATTGGAAATCTCATTTGATTTCAAGCATCTCTATCTTTTCCATTGCATTTTTAATTGCATTTTTAAATGATGCACTACCGTTACAAATTTTTACTAAATTTTTGCAATTGATACTAAAAGGCTAGTCTTTATTAATTTGGAAATGAAACTCATAGGAATCGAATTCCAAGTCAGATTCCTCATCAATATGACATGCAAATTCAATGTGGTTGAACTTATATTAAAAGCACTCATTTCTTATTTTTGTTATATTTTGTGGAATAACTATTTAATCATGTAACAAATGCGACAACTATGATTTGTTACCATCTTATGCTTCAGACAGTTTTCATATATGCTTCCCTGAAAATCTAGCATGGCTAAAGTAGTATTTCCCAACTTGATTTTTATTCATCTGCTAAATTATTCATTTGGACTGCTTGCGAATGTGTGTGCATTTGATTTGTTTAGTTAACGGGTCTTTGGATTTAAGGAATGGTGTGAAGTGAGGAGTAGGAAGTAAGATTTATTCCTTTAGGAAAAAGGGAAATGAGTAGTAAGTTTCTGGTGTTGGATGGTTGTTGGGAAGTGGTTTGGATGTTTTGTCGTTTCGGTGTTTGGATGGTAATGAAAAGTGGAAATGAAAAGTTGACCACAAAGTTGACCGCAAAATAATATTAAAATAAAAATTAATAAGAAAAATAAAAAATAGATTGTAATTAGAATGCAAGTGAGATTTACATGACCAAAAATTACTGTTTTATGCTATAAATTATTATAAATGAGATTTACATGACCACAAATAACTGTAGCACTCTGGAAGTGAGAAAATGGTTGTGTAAAAGAGAGATGAAAAAGGAAAAGGGGGTTTTCTTATTTTCCTTTTCCGCTGTTTGGATAGATAGGAATGAGCAATTTACTTCGCCACTTCCTCACTTCACTCGGATTCCTTACATCCAAACACGCCCAACATGGATTGCGTATGGTTTGCACACTTACTAGTTACTAAAAGATGCTAGGTGAAGCTTGACGACAAACCCATCTCGTAATGCCTAGCTGGCCGAGTATCAGTTTCTACGCATTTCAGTTTTTGTTAAAATTAAATAAATACAAACAGTCAGAAAAAATAAGAAAAAAATCAGAAAAATCAAGAAAATTCATAAAGAAGCAACAATAGAAGGTGAATACGCAATGAATGCAGCAGCAGTAGAAGCAGCTCTGTAGACCCAACAGCAGAGAAGAATAATCAACAAGGGTTACAGTAGATTTTTCTCGATGGCAACAATGTAGTGGCGCGAGGACATTGGCTGCAGCCTGGTGGGTTTTGAGAGAGGGAAAGTGAGGTTGGGGGGGGGGGGAGATAGAAGGGGAGAGATTATTAAGGCTAATGTTATATAATTATGTGTTTTGGATCAATTAACAGTTCTAGTTGTTTGCTATATTAATCCGAACCACTGAAGTCCTGCTTAAGCAGGACAAACTAGCTAAATCAGGGCCGAGGCAGCCCTGATCACTTAATACCTTCGTCTAGGTTCTAGTCGAGGGTTCTTGCCTTCGTCTAAGTTATAGTTGGGTTTTTTGCTTTTAAGTAAGCAGCCACTTAAACCGTTTTTAACATTAATGTTTTTTTTTTATTGTCCCGGAACAACCTGAAAATCTTCATCTAAGACTTTTTGCGTCAAAATGGGTTGCTATGGAGCACAAGGGTTTGTGAAAGATGGCTGTATAACTGTCCTGCTAATCATGTCAGCCCTCTGATTGGGTGCCAAATTCTTAGCAAAAAAATTTATGTGCAATAGAGGGGCTTGCCATTAAACCTCAAAAGCTACTTGTCATACAGGGGAACGTACCTCATGTGTCATACAACTTAGTTTATCAACAAAGAAGCAAGCATACAAAATTCTTCGAGGCTAAGAGTCTAGAAGAAAGGAAAGATGACAGATTTGCATTAGATATTCATTCTACTCTATGGAATATAGTTGAAACCTAAGAGCCAAATAAAATGCATTTCCCACAGTGAACCAATTTGTAGTTGTTATGTTTAATTTGTATAGTTATGGGTAGACTGATTGTCAGAAATTCATATCCATGGAAATATGGAGCTGACTTGCATATTTCTTTATGTAATTATCTATGCTCAGGAAGACTTCTATGCAGTGGTGGATTGGGCGTACAAAATTGACCCGCTGCGCTGCATATCGATGCATGGCATTACCGAGCGTTATCTTTCTGGGCAGAAAGCAGATGCTGCGGGATTTGTGCGTCAGTTGCTTGATGACTTGGAATCCAGAATATCAATGCAATTCAACAGAGTTAGTATTGTTCCCGCTTCACAACACAATAGTCCACCACACAAACACACGCGCGCGCTCACACACACAAACCTCTCTCTCTTTATATCTCACTTGTGTTGTTGCTTCCTGGGCTGCAGTTTGTTGATGAGGCTTGCCATCAAATTGAGAGGAACGAACGCAGTGTACGACAAATGGGAGTATTCTCCTATATTCCAAGGTTTATGCCATTTACATTGTTTAATCAATTTGAGTCTTTGCATTCTTTCCATGTTATGCTCTGTACTTCAGTATGTATGTAGTTCTCACTATATATGCTTATGGATGTTTTGGCTTAATCATTTGTAGCTGTCTTGGAAATCATAGCCGATCAAATGTTAGCTTCATATTTCTGGAAGACATTGATTTATGATAGTGAAATCAGTTCATGATGTAGAGAACCTGTAGCTGGCCCAATGCATGATTGTGTTGATTGTTGACAATCTACATACTGTTTAGAATGTAACACGCAACATAGGAAAATTGAGTTGCGGATATAATAATTAGTAACAAGTGTAAATCGACTTGTCTGATATTGTTGGTCTCACATACAGTTTGGCTGTCTAGCTAAGCTTAGGCTCATTCTAGGATCTATGAAGGCAAATAAAGTTTTCACTTTATCGCCTGCCTATTCTAGCTCCCAACAACCCGTGGCTGAGACATACATGTGTCCGAATAAACAGAAGTTAGAATATGTTGAAAGCGCTGAATGGAGGAAAAGATTGGGGGTAAGCCTTCTGTTCCTTTCCTATACCACTTTGACATCACAGTCTCTCTCTCTCTCTCTCTCTCTCTCTCTCTCTCTCTCTCTCTCTCTCTCTTGTGTGTGTGTGTGTGTGTGTGTGTGTGTTTCTCAGACACGTGCACGTGCTCTATTTTAAATTTTCTCGACGTATCTTTTGAGTCTTCAATGCCACGACATCAAGGTAGATATATCCTTTATTTTTTTTAGTGAATGTCCCCAACATATCGGGTTTAATCTTACATATCTCCCAACATTTTGCCCCACATATCCTTTACATCATATTTTTCACAGGAATTATAAGTTTTATCATTGTTTATATATTTTTCTATTTATTCCATATGTTTGTTACTTATAATGCACTATTTCTGGAACCTTATAATGTTTGTTTTGTTGCATGAAACGAAGATGCCTTTTCTCGAGACATTTACATTTAGGTTTATAATTTTATTTGGTTGATGGAAATTAGAATATTCTTACGTTAACTGTACATGAGATGCATATATCTTTCATTCATTATAGCGCCTACTATTTACTTAATATCCCGATGTGTTGCTCGATATATGCTAGCCAACATGTGATCCTCTTGCCCACCATGTAAGCAACATCTGCCATTTAGAATTTTGGCTGTACATGATATATATATGTATTGCCTTGTTAAGACTATGTTATTTAGGAATTAAGACAATATATATGATATGTTTACCACCTGCTATGACACCCAACATTTACTAAATATCCTTGATATGTCATTGATATCCACAATCTGACTATGTCATTGATATCCACAATCTGACATGAAATTTCGCTGCCTGCTATGGCCTTGTAATCCCACAATTAGAATATCGTGAGTGTGCGTGCGCGCACACACACAAGGGCACCACTGTTGCTAAAACTGAACATGGGGACACATTGTGATGTAATACGGTAGGATTACAATCACCTTCAAATCAAATAAATAAGAAACTATGGTTTTGACAAGAAATAAATAAGAGAAATTGTGGTTTAAGAGATAGAGATAAGAACCAGATAGATTTTGGGCTTCACACCCCTTGCACCACAGACTTCTCACCCCTTACACCATGGGCTTCACGCCCTAATCTCAAGAACTCAAGAGCTCTGAAATTTTAATTGAAAATTTAATTGATTCATTGTCTACCCAATAAAGAAGTTAGGGGGCCTATTTATAGGCTGTACAAAGGTGCAGTTCCCGGATATAATCCATGTGATATTAAAACACAATAAAAGAAAATACTCAACTCAAAAATAAACTAAGTCATAGAAGCAATTAGAAACTGGTGTGATGTCCTCATCATTTCCCCTGGGTGGGAGAAACTTGTCTCCTGTTGAGTGAGTGCTTCCTTCATGAACCATCTTAATTGGGTCATGATGGTGGTCAAGGAATTAACACTAGTGCATCACATCGAGACCAAGATGGTGGAGGTGAAACGAGCTTTCGTGACAAATCGACTACAGTCGATAGTAGCTCAAGCAAGAAACATGCTTCATAACAATTCAACTCTGCTTCACTGAAATTTAATCCACATATCAAGGTGCCAATCCCCTGTAAAGCTCTCTTGTAAAAAATTTGCAAGGGGTCGTACTCATCAGACGATCTCAAAGATAATGAGGCATTCATGGCTACCAAAGATGGTACTAATTCCATGGTAGGTTCTGTTGGAAGATCTACAAGGATCTCAATGGGGAGCTCTTCAACTTCTGTGGGCCGTGAGGGAAATCTCTTTTTACAGTGACACCAACCCAGTAATAATTTTTGCCCCCGACTCTGGCTTAACATCAACTTCTGGCTCTGGTTCTGAATCTTCAACTGCCATGCTGCTTAGAATCTTCCCCACGCCAGCTAGGATCTCTTTACATTTAACGATTATATCATTGAATTGTGACATTTCGAGGTGTAGAGCATACCGAGTTCGAAGAAGATCTTATAAGACAAACCAATCTCGACAGTCGATATGACTGTCTTTTCACCACCAACAAGCTTCCCCAACCAGTCTCATTTTGGCATAACGACACTTTTGTTCAGATTTCGGGGAAAAATAACTGAAGAATTCTTTAAGATGATTTTCCCACTCATCCTATCCATAATGATCATGAGAACCTAAATAATGCGGGACAACTGTATATATATCTCGTTCCAATTTCTTCTCATCAGCATCAGTATTTATATAACTTTCACAAAACTAAAATCTCATAGGGTTAAAATCAAAATTTCAAACTAAAAAATTACCCCAAAGAATCATTATTGTTCTGTTGCAATAACAGTAATGCTCCAAACAGGGGCTTGTGGAGGTCATATCTGCTACCTAACTACTGTGAATTTTGTCCAGTAGCTTTAGGATTTAGTCACGAACCCAAAGCTTCAGATGCAACTCGAATCGGACTCCAAACGGGCGAAATGGGCTCTGAATTAAAATTGTGTAGGTTGCTGGAGCGCGGCTCAGGGAGCTGCTGACATCAGCATAGAGTCGATGATGTCAGCAGTGGCTCGGTCCCTCGAGAGTCGACTCGTCGCGGCTCGGGGTCGGCTTGGGTCTGAGCTGACAGCTCGGGAGCGGCTCAGGGTTGGCTCGCCCAGCCGATCAGCATGTGAGATGGCTCCTGGGCGGCTCGGGCAGTGCGGCTCGTAGCGGGTCGGGTCCACAACAAACGGGTCAGGTTTTTTTTTGTTGGTTTGAAAACATAAACTGAATTCAACCAAATCAAAATTCAGCCCCTCTGGGGCTGCTACAATGAGGACTTGGCGGCAGGGTTTGACGACGACGAGGGCAAGGGATCTGGCACGGTGAAGGCCTGGATCTGATCGATGATGAGTGAGGGATCACGACGACAGCGGTGCAGGAAGTCGACGAACTGGATCTTGTAGAGGACAAGATTGAAGCTCGTTACCGATGATGAAGAGGGGCTGGTTTGCTCTGATCAGGTCCAATCAACGTCGATGAGGTTGAGTTGTCGGTAGTTGAAGGCGAGGAAGAAGGCTGCGGGGAAGATGTCGACGGAGATGAGGAGGCCGAGAGGTGACAGTGATCGGGGCAGTCGGCGGTGTGGTGCAAGGTGGGGACTTGGGTGGTGGGGAAGGTGGCAGCGACTGAATGCTGTTAGGGTGATGGGTTTGTTGATGTGAAAGAGGAAGAGCGGAAGAAGAGGAAGATAGGAATAGGAGAATGAACAATAAAGATTTTCATTTTTTTGGGATTTTCGTTTCGGGGGATTTTGCTACAGAACTTTTTTCTTTAGTAGACTAGGGTTGGGGAGAGGGACAGGGGTTTGGATCTTTTTGAATAGATCTTGGGTTTGATCTACTTCTAGGGTTTGTTAGAAGGAAAAATATTTGAAGGAGATTGAAAACTAGTTACTCTGATACCAAACTTATGTAATAGAGTAGGATCACAATCACCTTCAAATCAAAGAAATAGGAAATTATGATTTCAAATAAGAAAATAAATAAGAGAAATTAAGCTTTAAAAGATAGACATAAGAACCGGATAGATTTTGGGTTTCGCACCCTTGCACCACAGGCTTTACTCCCCAATCTCAAAAACTCAAGAACTCTGAAATTTTAACTTGAAAATTTAATTCATTCATTGTCTGCCCAATAAAGAAGTTAGGGGGCCTATTTATAGGCTTTACAAAAGTGCAGTTCTCGGATATAACCGATGTGGTATTAAAACACAATAAAAGAAAATATTAAACTCAAAAATAAATTAAGACAGAAGCAACTAAAACCTGGTTTAATGTTTTTATCACATTGTGTGGATAGTGATTGGGAGGTGGGGCAAATAATAAGGTCTTAATAAAGGGGTGTTTTATTTTGTTATCTTTCTGGGGTTTGGGAGCTGTTACTGTTCCTTTTGGCTACTCCTAGGACATCTGGCATCCATGAGACTTGCTAAGCCTCTAAGTTGATCATGCAAAGGGTCCTATAAATAGGACTCGGTCTCAAGTGAGCGTTGATACATGGTGTTGGTGGCTTCCGATTATTGGAGAAATTGAGGGTCTAGTGGGCACATTTTATGATCAACTTAACGGTCTCAAGATTGTTGACCATTGACATCTGGTGTTGGTGGCTTCAGATTATTGGAGAAATTGATGGTCTACTGGGCACGTTTTATGAAATATAGGTCTGATTTATGTTCATTTTTATAATCTCCCTCATCTCCTCCACCATCCTTACCCCTGCTCTCGACAGTTGTGTGCAGTCATATGGTTTCTAAGAGCGGGCAAACATTGGCGCTACGTAAGGTTGCTATATCGTAACCCGACAGTCACATGTTCGATACACGGAACCAGCCTTCTTACCGTGTGTGGTAAAGGCTGTGTACATTTATCCCTCTCCAGACCTCATGATAGTGGGACCTCGTGCGCAACACCTTTTTTGGGTGGATACGGGGACGCTACGACGACATACATACGCATGGCGAAAATACCCTGACATACATACGTTAAGCCTCAGTACAAGAAAGTAAAAACAATATACACAATAATTTCGGCTTTAATAAGTATAAGAATACTTGCAATGGGTCAATGATCATTTATATATGGTAACAACGATAAATAAAAAAAACAAGGACTGGATAATAAAAATACTTATGAATAATAAAGGTGTCATGTCCCGACTAATATCCTGTGAAGTATCAGGAACTACGAAGCCTTGGATCTCTAACCTGGGCATGCAAACCCAGGATCATCAGAAAGAAAGCGACCTAATGAGTAGTAAAATGAAAGAAGAAATAATAATATATTATAATAGTAGTACAACTATAATACTATATAATTTACATTTAATTACCAGTGTTACAACATAATTATGCTAACGATCGGTATAACTAATATAAATGTTGTATTCACACTATAATAATAGTAATACCTAGCATGTGTGTTATAACGGTGATACTACTACAATCTTATACAATTATATAACAGGAATAACAATTAATATTATCGGAAAGAGCCTTATATATAATCTACCTTTATACTATTAGGTTATAATCAATAGGAGTTATACCATTTATATGTTATTATCAGTATGTGGCATATGATACAATATTTAGTGACATATTAATATAATCAACTTGTATAAGTAACATATATCATCTTTTATTATTTTTCATTTAAAGTTTAAACTCTAGTAAAAATGATATGATAGTATTGTGAATAATATGAATAATATGATCATGTATGCATGAATTACACTAAATAACCATACAAATATGAAGAAAACACATGGAACATGGAATATATGGAATGCATAGTAATGTGTACATGAATAATGTGTATGTGAAGAATACAAGAAGTGCAAAATATACATGTGACATGATAAATAAGATAGTAAAAAGTGTAACAAGTAATAATGGACAATAATATCATATATCGAGCATGTAATATGATTTATACAATAACAATCAGTACCACCTGATATTTTAATCAATCTCTTTCACTGTCCCATATCACTGACAGTTCATCTCGGAGCCCGTACTCTAGCAGAACCTATCCGAATATGGCATACGAGTACCATTATCCGAAGAATAGAGTGATCAAATATCAAGCGTTCCCGTCGTCACTATTGTTTATGCTGTTTTATTATGTTAATTGCAAGGTTCTAAATATCAGATAATAGGATCGTATCTGATGGGGGGTTTTTCATATCGGATATCGGGGATACGAACGCATATCGCGTGTTCATATCGGACAATATATATAATGAAATATTGATAACTAAAAGTTAGTTTAGAGTCATAAATATCTACCAAATAAAAATGATGTAATATGTTTGCAAAGACAGTAAAAAATAATGTACATTTGCACACAGTCATGCAATAAATAAGTTATTTCATATCGGGTGATATATCGGGCGATTTATCGGCCAATATTGGGCGATTTATCGGCTGATATTTCAAATATCGGCCGTTTTTTTTGCTGCAAACGATATGGCGAACAATTTTCCCATATCGTATCGGCAACAGGCAAAAAAAGAGATATCAGACGATATCTCGGCCGACTCGGCCGATATTTAAAACAAGGGTTAATTGGAAACTCAATGGTCGAGGAGCTCTAATCAGATGGGTGTATCCTGTGCATACCCGAGATCACGATCTTAAACAGTTTCCTAGCTGCTGATATCAGGGCCGACCTGCTAAGACGAAATAAGTAATGAAAAATGGAAGCTCAATGAGCTATAACAATCGGTAGCCAGCACTATCACGTCCCCGCAGTGGCACTATAATGGATCCAGACATCCACTGGATAAGATCTAGTTAATCGTCAAGTCTTTCCTATCACCATGTTATATTTATTATATTTAAACTACATAGTGTATCAGGAACAAGAACAGTGCATGATACATGTAGTACGATAATAGGACATGAGTTTTGTTGATATGATGAAACAAGATAACGAGAAATAAGAGATGTGAGATTCTAGAGGTGGCCCCGTGGCTTAGATCTACGTGAACTTAGTTTCACACATCGCATATCAACAACACTTATGTCTAGTGACATGAGTATCACATCGATATCAGTAACATGAAACAATCATGTAACAGAAATACAAGAATATTCATGTATCAGGAACAATGATCCATGCAACAGAAATACATAAATAATCATCGCGTGTATACAGGTGAATCTATGTAATAGTGAGATACGAATGAAATAATAATATCCAGTATAACACAGGATCCGTGTATAAACATGCAAGTACATGAAATAACAATGTGCAGTGTAACAAGTGTCTTCATGAAATAACACTGTCGAGAGTATTAGAGTGTCCGTGTAATGAAGATACTAACACATGAAATAATAGTGTTCGTGCAACAGTAATACAAGCACATGACATAATAATATCCTCAAACAATGACATGACAATGTCTAGTGTATCAGTGGTTATTCAGGTAACAGTGACAGTGTCAGGGACATGCATATATGTCAATGTATCTATAGATATATCAATATTTAGTATATCACTTTTATGTTGTTACTGTGATCGATATCATAAAGAAATTATAAACAATTATTTATTTTCAAATTCTTCACAATTTTTTAAATAATTATTAATTTATTATTTTAGAACGTCGTTATCAATAATCTAATAATCACTTATTAGCAATAAATAACTAATTCATCTATATTTTATATTAAATTAATAATCACAATTAAATATCATCTTATTAAATATGTTTATAAAGTACTCACACATCTTTTTAATTATCATGATTTACCATTTATAGGATTTATTGATCAATAATTATAATTTGTTAAATAAATCAATAACTTAATTTAATTCCACATGATGAAATATAAATTATAAAAATAAAAATACTTACATAGTTGTTTAGGGATGTAGCACGTTTTCCTACGATCGTAAGGGCTCTAGAATTGTCTAAATCAGACTCCGGATGCTCAAGATATCGTTTGATTACTAAAATCAATAAAATAAGTTAAATATGTAATAATAATATTTAAATTGTAAATATTCTAAATGGCCGGGGGGTTTATGAAAAATTACCTTTCATAATGAATCGGGTTTGGATTGCTAACGGGTCGGGTTCAGATCCACAACCCAGACCCATTTAACTTAATTGGTTAAGGGTTATTGGGTAATGGGTTTGGATTTGGCTTCATTGGGTTTGGACCCATTATGAAAATAAAGAAACAAAAAGAAGAAATAAGAGAGGGGAGAAGGGGGCTGCTGCTGCAGCCCCTGCGGCCGTGGGTCGGGTGGGACCCCGCGACGGCAGCAGATGGCCAGTCGCTGGCGGCTGACCGGCCGGCAGCGAGTAGAATATGGGAAACAAGAGAGAGGGAGAAAGAGGGGGGAGAGAGAGAAAGAGAAGAGAAAGGAGATAAGAGAAGAAGAAGAGAAGGGGGCTGGCCGCGGCGGTGGCGTGGCCGCCCGGCGGCAGCGGCGGCTCCGCCAGGCCGACGATGTGCATAGAGAGAAATAGAGAGAAATGTGAGAGAGAGAGAGAGGAAGGAAGAGAGATGGAGAAAGAGTTGGAGGAGAGAAGAGGGGTGGCGACCGCCGCGGCCTGTTGGCGGTGACGACTGTCGGTCGGCGACGGGTCTGCCTCCTGGAACAGAGAGAGAGATAGTGGGGGAGAGTGTGAGAGAGATGCAGAGTCAGAGGAATTGAGAGAGAGTGTTTTGAGAGAGGGAGAGAGGTAGAGAGTGATATGTAGAGAGAGATTATAAGAGAGAGTAGGCGGTGGGGAGAGAAGTCGGTGGAGGTTGGGTCGGTGACTTATGGGGGAAGAAAGAGAAATAGTGGAGAAGAAAAGAAGGAAAAAATTTAATATCGTTTAATTTGGTTAAAATTTGACTAGTCCTGAATAGTTCCCAAAAATTCTGCAAAATAGCAAATATTAATCGGAGGAATAATGTGAAATTGGATTTAGGAAATTCAGTCTGGTTTGCAAATTCAAAACCCTGAAATATATAGGCGATATCGGTCGACACCGGTTCGAACGGATTTTTGATTAATTCAGAAAAATCTTTAAAAATACAGTAATACAGAAAATATGATCCTGAAGAATAATTTGAAAGCAGATTCTAAAAATTTAATTCTATTTGTAAATTAAAGATCATGGAGTCGATTATCGGTATCGGTCGACACCAAAATCAGAGATTTTCAAAAATAAATTAGAAAATTTCAGAACATTCTGAAAAATCTAAAATATTAAGAAATGATATTTGGAGCTGAAATCAGTTCAATCTGACCACGAGGAAGGTGAAATCAAATTTTTACGCCTTATCGAGTACTGATACTGTGACACGTATAAACAAAACAGGAGGTTACATTTGGGAAAAAAATATGGTTTCTATAGGTATTTCTTGGACTTTTACATGAAGGATAAGCATTGGGGAATTCCTTGTTGAAGATTTTGAGGATTTCAAGGTGCGACCATAAAAACAAAAGTGCCTAATTCAAGAAATTCAGGGATCTTGAGCCGTTCACTTGGGTTCTAGGAATATAGAAAAAGAGGGAAGGTAATGCAAATGATATTGTAACCCATGAATAGTAGCATTAGTCTTGTAGGATGTTGATATTGGATAATACTGGCCACTCCCAAATTTGATAGACAATTACCTTGGAAAAATAAAACAATTTGAAGTATTTCGCTTTTATGTTTTCACCTCAAGTTAATGGTTCAATGGATAGATCTTTATGAATGGAATAATTTTGAACTCTTTTGAAGGTGTTGGCACTTTTTTCTTCCTTTCTTTTTCTTTCCCTACCTCATTTTTTCTCTTATACATCTTATTTTATTTCTATTAGTTTCTGTGGAGCTTGTTCTTTAATGCCTGTATCTATCTCATTTTTCCTTTGGAATTTCTGTACCTATCGAGGATACTTTCATTTCAATGTCAAGTCTCCTGGAACCAAGATTTGTCCTTCTACTATTGTCAACCCAAAAGACTTGGCAATTATCCCCAAATCAGATACTCATGGTTGTTGCAATTTCTGGATGGTACCATTGTTATGATATTAGCATTTTCTAGTCATGGAATACTTAGAGGAAACTTGTAGACAATGACATCACTACTATTTTCAGTAAGAGAACTCACATGCTGTCTATGTGCTTGCATGTTTATATGTGTAATATACACGGGTATAATGTCACACAGAACAAGTGTTTCATTAACCATGAATTGATTTAAACAAGTTCTTACAATAATAAATATTCAGTATGTCAATTATGTTTTTGAGATAAAACGGTGGGTGACGTCCCCATTACTCAATAGCATAAGTTGGATGAAACAAACATGTGAATTTGTTATAGATGCTATTCTATCTCTTTGAGATACTCTTAACATAATACTGAGATACTCCAAGAACTTACTAGGTAATCCATAACAATTCCAAGCTTATTCATAACATTTTTTTAAGGTTCAAGTCATTCTTAGTGATTTTAATTACCATGAACTTAGAGATTGTAATCCAAACAGCCTTCAATCTTATCAGAGATCCAATCTCTCTCTCTCTCTCTCTCTCTCTCTCTCTCTCTCTCTCTCTCACACGCACGCTCTCCTCTCTCTCTCTCTCTCTCTCTCTCTCTCTCTCTCTCTCTCTCTCTCTCTCTTAAAATGGACGCATTTTAAAGAAAACAAATATAGTGGAGGAAAGGTGTTTAACAATTAATTGTTCATTGATTAAAAAAAGTCTAATATTTTGAGTACGAATAAGCTTACTTATAAACTTGAGACTGTCACAATTCAACTTTTTTCATAACAAAAAAAGTCTAATATAGGGAGAGAGTTCCCTTTTTGTTTCCCTCAGTCAATCAAAACCCCCTGGTCTGCAGATCCAGGGTTTCATTTGCATTACTCAGAGGGGAATCTTTCTGTCAGCCTCTCTGATTTGTGAGTCACATCAAATGCTACTCATGGAAATTGTGGAAAGACACAATGCGATACTGTTGTATCATGAATTCAAGTTTAGTGAAAGGAGTTTTCATGTTATTGAGTGTTCCATCAATTTGAAGTATAAAGATATTTGGAATTTCAATTGGTTGCACAAAAGTATAGTCCTATCATGTTCCTTGCAAATTCCAAATTGGAATTTCATCAAAGTTCTTTAGTTTTTAGATTTTTTTTTAATGAAACAAATTGACAGATAACTGCTTTATTTTGAGCTTCAATAATGAGGCTGGCAAAGTAGAGGCTATTTTCTGTTTATTTATTTTGGCAACTAAATGTTCTATTATTTGTTCTTTCCATGATAAAGTATGTTTATTCTTGCCATGATGAAGTAAGCTAGTTTAGGTTATCTTTGGCATGTAATAGTTAGTGCAATCATTTGTGCTAGTATATGCATGCAATAATGCATGAGACTTGCTCTTTTTAAAACCTATTACAGGACTGATTAATTGCTTCTTTGATACCAATGAGGCCTTGATTTTGTTTTATTTTAGAAACTCATTAACATTCTCTCTTACCAAACTATATTTTCATTGAACAACCCTGAGCATGGGAACATGTTTCTCTAACCATTAGATAGCTGACACTAAGCTTGATCTTCTTGATTATTGTTGTTAACTTGTTTGTTGTAGTTGTTGCTGCTAATTACCATTAATTATTATCTCTCTGTTTGGTTGTCTTTTAAGGACTGTAGCTTGATGAATGATTTTGGATAGAAAGTTAGGTTTTTTAAATCTTATTTTGAATTTTTTCTACACAACTAGATTGTGTTTTTTTCTTTATTATGTAGATGATACGATTTAATTCCATGATAAGCATTTATATAGGGAATGCTGCTCTATCCACCTTTTACAACTTTCAATTATCACTGATTTATGCTAGTTTGTTTTTAAGTGAGGAATTTTTTCCTGTAGGTTTGCCACGCTTGCAACACGTATGGAGCAATACATCCAAGGACAGTCTAGGGACTTGGTTGACCAAGCATACACAAAACTAGTGAGTATTTTGTTGCAGATTCAACCCTTAATAAGTACCTTTAAGACATTTTATTAGATACTTCTGCACCTCTTCTCCTGCCCTCTCTCTTCATTGGATTTGAAAGAAAACCTCTATTGGGTGCTGGATGCTCTGTGATAGCGGCAAGGAGTTGGATTCACAGTACGGCTGGGCTATATTCAGTTGGAGCTAAATTAACACTAGCTTTAATTAATCTGTAGGGATGTGTAGAATATTTGAGTTCATTCTTGAATTTATATATATAGAGTAATGCATTTTTAATTTAAAGGTTTGTTTGGGACGCAAATACATTGTCTTTTATTAAAATCAATTAAAATCTGGAGGTTTTAATTTAATCTTGTAATTTTGTCTTATCGATGGATGGCTGCAAGTTAGCAGTGATGCTGTCTTCATGCCTCTTGGGCATTCATATTATTTAATAGTATATAGATGGTCTTGAAGGACCAGCCTGTCAATATGACTTTCAGGCACTAGAAATGGTCTTTTTCTTGTTCACCTTTCATGTTTAACATATTTGAATAGTTTTATTTTTAACTTTTGGACTTCTGGAGTAAAAAGCATGGAATTTTGCAACAGGTTAGCATTATGTTTGGGACATTGGAGAAGATTGCACAAGGTGACCCGAAATATGCTGACATTGTACTTTTAGAGAATTATGCGGCTTTCCAAAACAGGTTATTTAGAATTTATTTGTCTTATGTTTCATTAGTTCTGGACTTATCATTATTCATGTTGCTCAGATTAATCCCTCAAATTGACTCGAACTATCAAACAAATTTGCTCACATTAAGTATTTGTATGCAGTCTTTATGATTTGGCGAATGTTGTACCAACACTTGCGAAATTTTATCATCAGGCTAGTGAATCATATGAACAGGCTTGCACTCGTCATATCAATATGATTATATATATCGTAAGAACATAACCATTCTCCACTTTTTGTGCTTCATTGCTTTTCCTTCGGGGTCACTTCTTATTTTAAGTTGGTCTTTTTGTTGGATCAATGAGCTTTGCTTTCTAACTTCGCCCATGGACCATAAGATTTGGTGTTCCTTTTGATTCATCTAATTATCTGTTCGCAGCAATTTGAAAAACTGTTTCAGTTTGCGCGGAAAATTGAGGATTTAATGTACACAATTACGCCTGAGGAGGTAAGCTAATCAATATATGTTTTTTTTTATGTGTATCAGTGTATGGGAACATCTTGTGTTGCATATCCGCTTTCTCTGTATATTGGATATATCATTTGTTTATCTTATGCTTGCATATTTAGAAAAATCTGTTAACAGCAGTCTGGCTTCTTCAATCAAACCTAACAATCAATGGCAGTGAACACACACACACCCCCACATTCTAGGGATCTGAACTGTTAAATTATCACTTCATTTCTTAAATACAGATATTTTTTTTGTCAAGTAGTGCCATAAAATATATAATTTTCATGCATGCATGTTGCATATAGAAGTCTACATAAGATCCTTGTTGTGAAGAGATAGTTATTTATTCATCTGGTTACCACGGGAGCTGACTTGAGTAATTCTTGTTTGGACGGCATGTGGCTACACCTGTGAAGCGCATCATGTCCTTTTATCTTAGAAGACATACTTCAAACTGATGGTTTGTCAATATGCGTGATGTGTGGCACACCCCAAACATATAATATTATTTATTATGTAAATGGCTCTAAACAATTCCCATGTTGTGGGATGTGAGAGGGAAACATATCCAGCACACAGTTACTGCGTTGAACTCATTTTGGACAAATTTGCCAGTGCATCTACACTCAATTCCATAATCTTTATCCCTAATCCCGGAATCACTGAACCTTTTACTCTTGACTCCTAGTTCCTAACTCCACGAAGAACTTGCTTGCCCACATTGAACGTAGAATTTCCTCCTGTAATTGCTAACTCAGACAACAGCTTGCATGTTGGGTGCACATGATTGTCGCTTCCCTGGATCTCATCCTCAGGTATCAGGAGAAGAAACTTTTTCACATTGTCACATAGGATTTCAATACTTATAAGATCCTAAATGCTGATTGCTCAGTACAAGGCTTAAAAACAAGGGTTGCAAAATCGACCAATACCAGTACATATCGGCAATGATCATATTGAATTTTGACCCGAGACAAAACTTCCACCCATTCATTGGTCAACGTGATTTGCAGCAAAAAATTGGTGAGTTATTTAAGAATTGGGCCCGTCCCGGTCGATAGTTGCCAATACCATCCGAAACTTGCAGGTACAAATACTTTTGATTCTGTAGACCCTATTGTGAATTTAGGGGGGGAAATGTTTAAACAAAAAAGAAACAATAAGAAAAATAACATCTGTTTGATCTCAGATACAAAACAAGTTTGTTACCTGGGAGGATAGGAGAGCTTAGTTCGATCTTAGATAGAGATGTATTCAATCTCACTAGAAGATTGTTGCCGCCGCCGCCGCCGCCGCTGTTGTTATTGTTGGGTTTGTTTCCGATTTGATCTGATTAGCCATATACATAATGTAATCTCTGGGTGGTGTTATATATATGTAAAAAGTTGCATTTTGCACCCCGAACCATCTGATTCATGGATTGGGATGTGGTTTTTTTGTTTTTTTTTTGTTTTTTTGGACAAAGCTGTACCGTCAACTGGGCTGTGTCCCCCCCAAAAAAATCCAGATAGATCTGAAAGCAGTGGGTTGTTTAGGGATTTGGATGGAAAACATGTTTTGTTTTGGTTAATGAGTTTGGTCCTTTAAAGATACTTGAATTTCTTTTTCTTTTTCTTTTTTTTTTTTTTTTTTGTGGGAGGGGGGGGGGATAGAAAATGACTTTGGATATGGTTAATGGTTTTTTTTTTTTTAAAAGATACTTGATTTAATAATAGGTATTAGGTTATAACTGAAGTTGGATTGTGTTTGCAACCCATTAGAAATTGGGCAAGTCATCTAACTAAATTCTTTAGTCAAATTATTTATTTAGGGGAGGAAATAATTTCTTGGAAACATGATAAAAACTTAATAATTCATTAAAAAATATGTCAAAATGTTGCTAACTAACTTAAAACTATATTTGTATATTTTTAATAATTTTAATTTTTGTAGAGCAAATGATACTAACACCTGATATTTCTGATCCAAACATGCGATGTGGCCGATATTCTCAATACTGATACCATAGGTCATGACCCGATATTGATACTGATTTCAAACCTTGGTTCTACAATTGGCCTAAACAGGAAGCAATTTTCAGACAGAATTTTGCTTATCAGTGCAAAATTGCCCCCACTTACTGGTTTGTTACTTGCTGAATGAACTAATCCTCACCTGATCTACTGCTCATAATAAAACAAAGATATTAAACGAAGAAGTTAGCAGCAGTTGACTTGAGGCTACTACTCAGTATCCAACAGGATTTGAACATATGTAGATTTCTCTTTTGTTAAACTGGTTGCTTTCTTCATTCAGCTGTGGATGCTTGCAAGCGGTCTAGGTTTTTTCCGGTATTCCTTTTTGAGCTTTGATCTCCTCCGTAAGGGAGATTCAATGAAAGATGGAATAAGAAGAGAAGACATTTTTTTTTTCAGATTGAACAATATGCGGGTGGAGAAGGGAGAGTTGGCAAAGTCGGACGAGATTGGGATGAGTGCAAGAACATGTATGGATTTACAAGATCTACTAATTGATGTAATACCAACCGGGATCGCAATCACCTTCAAATCGTAACCAAAATTTAAATTGAGGAAAAGATAAAATTTGGGTTTCCACCCCTTGCACGGGCTTCTCACCCTAAACTCGAGAGCAGCTGAACTCAAGAATTTAACAAAGTAATTTGAGGAAAAGTTTTAATCATTCATTCATTAATTCTACATAATAGTCTAGGGGGCCTTATATAGGCTTTACAAAAGAAGACTACTCGGAAATAACCGATGTGGTACTAAACGCCCACAAAGGAACACAAATAAAGCTAAAACACCAACTCAAATAAAGCTGAAACAAAACACTAAATCATCTAAATAAGTTAAGGCATGAAAAGATAAATGGGAACTACGTGATGTCCTCATCAATTCCCTCGGGGTGGGAGGAACTCGACCCTGTCGAATGAGGACTCTCCTCACGAAGTATCTCAATCGGGCCAAGGTAGTGGTCGTGGCAGCAGCAAGGGTACATCATGTCGAGACCATGGTGGCGGAGGAGGAGCTAGTCTCCATGACAGATCGGTGGTGGAAGATAGCAGCACGATCAAGAACAGAGAGTAGAGTGAAGTGCATCGTCCTGGCTGAAAGCGGAGCTGATACCAGGATCCCACGGGCTATCCAACTCGTAAGCAATGTGCGCAATCCTCTTCAGAGTCATTTCGAAATCTTCACGCCAAGCGTGCAACTTTCTCGTGGCATCAGAGTGACTCGTAACCATCACCCTATCATCAACTGTAAATTCCTGCAAAATACTATATGGGTATGCAGCAAATTTGTAGGTGTTATTGCAAATTGCTATCAGCCTAGTGATATCATCAATATGTGCAACAGGCAGATGCAATGCAGTAGGTATTCTAAACATAACTCCGAACGATGGGAGAAGGAGAGATATACTATGCCTAGAGGGACACACATCTAACGATGGAGGTATACATGACTCGGACACAAACTCTAAACAACCTGAGAAAGAAGTATTAGAAACCAGTTGCTGGACCTTGGCAAGAAATTCAGGTGACTCCCTAAAAGATGAATTGTTAGGAATGACCATAAAATTAGGTTCAACACAAGGAGACTCGAATGGCTGATTAGGCACAGTGGGTATATTAGGTTCAACTATCTCGTCCACGTCATCATTGGCACTATCAGAAGACATGTGAATTTCACCAATAATTTGTGTGACAGAATCAACTGCTATGTTTTCAATTATATTAACAGTTTTAGAAGAAACTTGGTCATCCTCAACAGTCTTCGAATCGTCAACTTCATCAGTAGGCACAATTCTAAGATGCTGACTCTCTGAGGGGCACTGATAATTATAATGTCCATAGCCCTCACATTTAGAACATCTGACCTTGGCATTGACTAGCGTTTTGAAAGTCAAGTCCAGTTTTAATGCAACATCAAAAGCATCTTCAACAGTGTCTAAGTCATAGGGGCCAGTAATCATAGCACGTTTTATTTTAGGCCGTAAATCCCAAATAAACCTAGTCAGAGTCTCAGAAGGGTGCTCTCTCACTTCACTACGATGAGTTAAGTCCTTAAATATGGTAATGTACTCATGAACGGACATATGACCCTGACGGAGATTGTGTAGCTGGTCTAAGTGGGAGTCCCTATAATGCTGATTAGTCATGATGACTCAAGCAAGCAAGCAGATGCAGTGAAGAGCCCTAAAGTCAATTAAACTAAATGTATGCACTAAACAAAAATTCCCTAAAGTTTAAGGTCTAAATGTAAATAAAAAATGCATTCCTAAATTGATGAAAAGATGCAACCACTAGATCGAAGCAAATAGCATTTCTACCAACAAATTATAGCAATCCGTATAGTAGTTGCAAGTAATCAACAGTTAATGAATTAGGTCAAGTTGTGATATCACCTAAGGTGGAGTCGTTCACGCCCAAACGCAAAATTCCCGAAGATTTCCCAGAGAAATACCCACGCTCAAGAGTTGAGATCGCCCACAAGATTCTTGGACAACGGTGATAAGAAGTGGAAGCTGGATGCCTCGAGAATGGCGCAAATCGGATCTGAATCCGGGCAGAAACAAGCTGTGAACTTTGGTGCGCTGATCTACTGAGCTGAATCTGGAAGGTGATCGGAGATTGAACCAGATTGTGACTGCTGTAGGAGCGTAGTACTGATCGTCACGAATCCACTGCCTCGAAAACGGATCAATTCAGACTTGAAACGAGCCCTGAATGGCCGTCTAAAGTGATGCTGTGATTCTGGACTGAGTCTGGACTGAGTCTGGACGAACTGGATTTGGGCTGAGTCAACTCAGTGGGCTAACCCGGTTGGCTGACGTCAGCGTTGACGTCACTTAAGTGGATCGGGTTGGGTTCAGGTTATAATCACTCAACCCGTCTAGACCCGGACCCGCAACCCGCTATGACTTTTCTTAAAAACCCCAAACGGGTTTAGAATGGTCGAATGGGTTTGAATCCAGCCCAACCGCTTGCGAATGTAAACCAAGCCCACTTAGAAACCCGGGTTGGGTTTTAAAGGAGACCCAATACCCTGTTCACTCTCACCCGTTCCCCTTTCTATCCTCTTCGCTGTAGGATAGGGCAAAGGCGGAGCGGGCGCAGCGGCGACGGCGACTCGGATCAAGGGCGGGGCTTGCTCGATTACGGCGATGGGAAAAGTCCGGTGATGGAAGCAGTCCGGTGGCGCGAAATTGACGGCGAAAGGATTGGCGGAGCTGCCTGGTGAGGAGACTCCGGTGAGGAAGCTCCGGTGAGGACACGGCGGGGAGAACGATGACGATGGCGGCGGCGCGACACAGTGAGGCACGGAGTCAAGGGTTGGTCCTGCTCCGATAGTGTCGAATCGAGTCTTTGGAAGCCCCGACGAGCCTAGGAAGGGGACGACCTTGATCTGGAAGTGCCGACAACCCTGGGGAGACGACGACGTGGATCGGAGAACGCCGGCGAGCCCGATTACTCTTCTTCCCTTCGATCTGCCCTCAGGATGGCGACGACGCTGGAGATCTGGTCACGGCGGCGCTCCGGCGAGACTGGAGGCGTCGGAGGAGGCTGAAGGAGCTCTGGTGAGGTCCTGGGAGCTCTGAGCTGCACCGATCTGCTCAATGGCAAGTTCGGATGAAGGCAACGATTCACCCGAATCCTCTGTTCTCCCCCTTCGAGCTCTGCTAGGGCTCGACGATCGGATCTGGGTGTCTGCTTTGGAATTGCAAGGATGAAGATGAAGACTGCGACGATTTTGATGGCGGCGGCGACGTGGGTGTTGGTGTAGATCAGAGGCGGCGGTGGCGCGAGGACGTGGATGTCAAAGAGGGGGCGATGTCGAGGGCCGTGATGGAGATCTGTGCGTCGATGAAGACGCGAAGCTTGTCGTCGACTCCGTTGAAAGAGCGATGGAGGAATTGGGAGAGAGAGATGGTGAACAGTGGAAATTCCACTTTTTTCAGGGATTTTTCGATGAAAATCTTTCACTGTATTTTTTTTTTTTGAAACAGTGTAATCTCTTTTCTTTTTCTTTTTCTTTTTTTTTCTTTTTCTTTTCTTTTTTTTTTGAATGAATCTGGAATATAGATCTAGGGTTTTTGGAATATAGATTAGGGTTTTGGAAACTGGAAGAAAAATTTAGAAAAGATAATATTTGAAGGGGATTGAAAACCGGTGCTCTGATACCAAAATGATGTAATACCAACCTGGATCGCAATCACCTTCAAATCGTAACCAAAATTTAAATTGAGGAAAAGATAAAATTTGGGTTTCCACCCCTTGCACGGGCTTCTCACCCTAAACTCGAGAGCAGCTGAACTCAAGAATTTAACAAAGTAATTTGAGGAAAAGTTTTAATCATTCATTCATTAATTCTACATAATAGTCTAGGGGGCCTTATATAGGCTTTACAAAAGAAGACTACTCGGAAATAACCGATGTGGTACTAAACGCCCACAAAGGAACACAAATAAAGCTAAAACACCAACTCAAATAAAGCTGAAACAAAACACTAAATCATCTAAATAAGCTAAGGCATGAAAAGATAAATGGGAACTGCGTGATGTCCTCATCACTAATACTCCAAGGTTGATGCAATGTATTCCACTGGTTGAATCGAGGATAGTCAGATAACAACAAAGATCAGCTAGGTTTTCATCCTTTTGTTCAATTTTAGGCGAAAATTAGCAAAACCTAATGCTGAAACTTTCAGATTTTGATCAAAAAAGAGAGAAACCACTACCATCGAACTAGTTTTATGCTGTTGACGGAGAGACTTCGTGTAGGGGTTGGGTCGGGGTGGGTTTTGAGAATTCCGCCCCGCCCGTCGGGTTTTGGGTGACTTCAGATTTTGGGTCGAATGTTTTGGCTTTGGGGGTAGGATGATCTATGCTTCAACTTTAGCGGATTAACCACATTTTTGAAAGAAAAGTTACTTTTTTCCCCCCAAAATATGATAATTTTATAGCATGTGAAGTTGACATTCACATATCAATCTTTGAAATGGTAGAAGCGCGAAGTGAAGCGCTCGGCCCTTAAGCAAAGTGAAGACTAAGATTTAAGAAATTCCTTTTATTATATATTATTATATTATCTCTTTACACATATATACATGTATATGTGAATATATAGAAAGAATAATACACACACATACATATATCTATCTTTGTGTGTGTGTATGTCATATAAAATAATGGATATCAAGTGGCACGTGAGGAAATTTATTCCGGTGGTGGTCACAAAAGTGAACCATGCCACTTTATTTTATTTCAATTGGGCCTCACCATATTGGTATTCATACTGTCGTGATTGTACACCAAAATTTATGGGCACGTACTTCAAGTAGATACAAAATGTTATGTTCTTGAAACACCATTAGTTTTGTATCCTCTTGATGTATGATGAAATCTCACGATATCACATAATTTTTGGTGTTTGATCATCATAGAGTATGAACAACAACATGGTTGGGCCAGATCGAATCAATTGAAGGATAAAGTTAACTTTTTGAGTGAGAGACACCAAAGTTGGATGTTTTGTAAGTGTTATTTTACAAATAAATTCATTACAATTTTACATGAAGAAAAGATAACTTTAAACTTTTACATTTTAAGTTTTTTCATTTAACTCATGAAATAGTTGCATGCTTAGTTAACAAAATTTTTTTTATCTAGCTTTCCAAATCCTTTTGATAGGTACGAAAAGTCTTATTGTTATGGGTGTAATGAATTCTTTTCTTCTCATCCTCAAAGGAGAATTTCTAGTTACATGTATGACAATTTCGTTATGTATAACCCAATAAATAAATAAAATAAAAAACTTGAATTTTCTATTATTGAAATATAATTTGCCTGCCTTGACTTAAATTTATGAATTTATGGAAGCATCCCAAATAATCGACTCTAGAAGAGAAATCATTATAGTCAAGGTGCAAGGCCCAAGGCGAGGCGTGTGGCTCATTTTTGTGAGGTGCATTTTTGAGAGAAATTCTTAAGATAATTCAACTTTTTAATGAACTAAACATGATATGGTGCTAAGTATTAAATATAGCAACCACACAAAAATTCTATTGCAAACTTCTGCTCGTGTTGGATACTTGCACAACTTATATCAACCATTGTGGAACCATGTTGGATTTTAAGAAACCAAAAGTTCCATGCGAGAGCCATGTTAACTTTAAAAATGTTCCAAAAATTGTGTATTGGACAGTGCCATGTCACTTAAACAAATGTATAAAAGAATCCTTTTCATAAGGGAGATACATGTTAGAGGAATCTAAACACCTTGCAAAAATGTGGGGGGATTATATGCTTGTATTGAGGTGTTGGATTGGAACTTAATTTTTTTTTTTTGGGTTACTCGGTTAAACCTATGGACTTAAATCATAAAGGTTTTATTTTGATTTTCTTTCTACTTCTAATAAAATATTCTCTAATCACTATAGGTTTCAAAGTGTATTATATATGACACATGCATGCTCACAGACAGTTGTATTGGTGTTTCCCCGAACCATAGTTTTTAAGGATTTTCCATGTACATATTGTGTCATATCCATGTCCCGTCTTACAAGTCCACGCTACCGAGGCAAGAGCAAAAAAAAAATGAGAAAGTGAGAAGGAGAATGGAGAACCACAAAAGCAATAGCAATAAACAAAAGAAAATGAGAAAATGGGAAATAAAACCCACACTAGCAGTAGCAAGAAAAGTAAGAAGAAAAGATGAGAAGATGAGCAAAATAAAAAAAAAACAAAGAAGCAAAAGAAGTTCAAATTAACCTGATTGTAGGGTAATTTATGGCTTGTCAGGGGTTGTTAGTCGACAAAAAGGTAGATGGCCAGGGTCATTTATTACCAATGGCTGGCAACAAGGGGGCATCAACTCTAATTATTATCACTAACGAGTGGAAAGCCCTATAGGTTAACGAGACACGGGTGCTTGATAAATAAGGTGAATGCTCATCTGTCTCTTGTACCAAAACTGTAGCAACTCCTATGTGCGTGCCCGAGGTCGCTTGGGCCACAGGTGGTTGGGTTACTATGTTACCACCGCTTAGTGCCTCGCGCCTAGGCACTCTTGTGAATGCACATAATAGTTTGAGCCTTTGAGGACATTTTGAGTTGAGAAGAATGAAATTCTAATGAGAGAATTGGGAAATTATACAAAGTTATAAAATTCTATCAAATATTCAACAAATGTACTGTTGATTAAGGGAGAATTTCACGAAAGTACCTTATACTTTCATCTATTTTAGGAACACACTCTCAACTGGCTCAACTTAGTACTGAAATTTGAGTTTCTTTTTCTGCGTTGCTACCTACCATTAGTTAACTGTGAAATTCGTTGAGGGCATGATAAAAATTGGACTATTTTCCACTTGTTAGTTATTAACAATCTGTGGTCTCTCAATTAATTTAGTGTGTTGATTTTAAATGTATAAAAGTAAAATTTTATCCTAATTAACTTTCTTAATCTTTCTCTCACCTCCATTTTCTTTTTATCCTTTGCCTCCCTTATCATTCCAATGTCACCACTCCACTGTGATCATGTTGGTGGAGGGAGGTGGTGTTGGATGCGGTAGGTGGGGATTAAAGGAGGATAACATGGGTGGGGGCAATATTAGTGTTGGGGAATGAAGTAGGTGGAAGGGAGTGGAGGACTGTGGAGCGATGGTGGTGTTAACGGAGGAAGTGGGTATGGAAGGGGGATTGGTAGAGATAAGTGAGTGGAGGGTGGTGGGTGCAGTGGTGGTGATGGAAGGGGGAAATTGATGTGTGGAGGGTTAGTGATGGCATAGGTGGAGGTGATGGTAGAGAAGGGGTTGGTGATAGATGAGATGGGAGAAGGGGTGAAAGGTTGATGTTGGAGGAGTTAGGGGGCGGTGGTAATAGAGGAGCAAGTCAATGTGTGGAGGTGACATAATAGGGTGGATCACAATTATCTTCAAATTAAAGGATTGGGAATTAGGGTTCTGAAAGAGATCGGAAAACCAAGGTTAGGGTTTAAGGGAAAAAAATAGAAAAAGAGGATAAATTTGGGCTTCGCACCCCTTGCACCATGGGCTTCAACCCCTTACACCACGGCCTTCACATCCCAATCTCAAGAACTCAAGGTTCATGAAATTTTAACTGGAAAAATTTTTATTCATCATTGTCTGCTGAATAAAAAAGTCAGGGGGGCTTATTTATAGGTTTTACAAAAGTGCAATTACCGCATCACAATAAAAAGAAATACTAAACTCAAAAATAAACTAAGGTATAAAAGCAACTAGAAACTGATGTGATGTTCGCATGATTTCCTCCAGGTGAGAGACTCGACCCCGTCGAGTGAGGACTTTCCTCACGAAGCATCTCAATCGGGACATGATGGTTGTTGAGGAATCAATACTAGTGTGTCATATTGAGACCAAGGTGGTGGAAGTGGAACTAGCTTTCGTGACAAACATGTCGTCGATGGGAGCTCGAACAAGCTACACAGTATAGCAAGTCAACTCAGCTATACTGAAATTTAACCCACACATCAAGGTATCAATCTCCTGAGAAACTGTCTCCTGGAGAAAGATATGCAAGGAGTCGTGCATATCAGGAGATCTCGAGAATAATAAGGCTCTCATAGCTGCCAAAGATGGTACTAACTCTGTGGTAGGTTCTGCTGGAAGATTTACGTGAGGTCTCAATAAGGAGCTCTTCAACTTCTGTGGATTGAGAAAATCTCTTTTTGTAGTGACACCAATTCATTTAACAACTTTTGGCTCTGGTTTTGGATCTTCAACAAATTTTGGCTCTGGCTCTAGTTCCTCTAAAAACTTCTGTCTCGATAAGGACTGGAGGTTCTCGATCTGTAATAATCTTTGTAGTCATGTTTTCTAGAATCTTTCTCATGTCAGCTAGGATCTTCTTACATTAAGCGATTAGATCGTTGAATTGTGGTCTCTCGAGCTCGGGCTCATGCTCAATATTAGGCTCTTTGCAATCTGCCTCAGATGTATGAAGGTGTGGAGCATACTGAGTATGAAGAAAATCCTGTAAGATAGATCAACATCGACAAAGTCTACGATTGTGTGTCCACTACTAATAAACTTCTCCAAACCAGTTTCATTTGGGCATAGCGACATTTCTACTCAGACGTTAGGGAGAAATAATTGAAGAAATCTTCAAGATAATTTTCTCAATTTTCATACTTATAATGGTCACTAAAACCTCAAACATATGGGACGGCCGCATACATATACCGTTCAACTTCTTTTTCATCAGCATCTGTATTTATATATATTCTATAAAAGTAAAATTTCATGAATAAACTTTCAGTATATAAAGATAAGAAGGTACTCAAGAATCACTGCTCTTCCAAAGCTGTAAAATCTTTTACCTGGCTCTGGACTTAGTTATGAACCCAACGCTTCGAATAGAGCTCGAAAAGGATTCCAAACGAGCGAGAAATGACCTCTGGACTGTTGTGCGTCGGTCTATTGAGCTGAATTTGGTAGAGGAGCAAAACTCGAATCTATATGTGAAGGCTGTAGACGCGTGGTACTGATCTCCACGAATCTGCTGCTTAAAAAATAACTCAATTTGAGATTGAAGCGAGCTCAGAATGGCCTTCGAAAGATCTGAACTCGGCTGAGCTCAATACTGAGTACCCGCCAGTCAACTCAGCTGAGTCGAGTTGCTTCGAGTCGGCTCAGTTTGAGCCAACGACTCTGGGTTGGGTCGGCTCAGCTGGAGCCGATCGCTGGCGGCTCAGACACGGCTCGGGGTCAGCTCGATGAGTCGATGACGTCAGCAGGAAAGCCACTGATGTCAGCAGTTGAGTCGGTCTGGATCAGCTTAAACAGCTGGCTCGTAGCGGGTCGGGTCCACATCTAGCTCTGTCGGATCCGCAGCAGAACGGGTCGGGTTCAATCGGGTTTGAAAACTTAAACCTAACTGAATATACCCATCTGATCTCGAGCCCAGGTTTGACCCCTGCTGCGGCGGCGTAAGTGTATTGTCCGACTGTAGTTAAGACCGACAATGATGCTCTGGCGAAGGCCCCACATCAAAGTCGGCGAAGGTGGATTCAAGCGATGTGATCTGGGACGCGATAATGCAGGCTGATCTCAGGCGACATGATCTGATCTGATTTTCGTGGTAGTGATGCGGTCAATGACGTTAGAAGGCGGCGACGACTTGGGCAGTGGGCGGAGGAGGACCTTGCAGTGGTTATCGGTGGAGCTTTGCAGTGAAGGCGAAGGGATCCCCGGTGGAGGACGTGATGCGGCGGATCTGGAGGAGGGGAAGTCGAGGCGAGGCGGTGGAAGGGGGAGGCGAGGGTGTGGTGACAAGTTTGGAGGAGAGGGGAAGTCGAGGCGAGGGGCGACGACAGAGAAGGCGCGACATGAAATATGGGGTTGTGGTTCTGATGGGTTGATGAGGAGAAAGGAGGAGGGAGAAGGAGATGAACAGGAAGATTTTGATTCTTTTTTGAGAACAGATCTGGATTTGATCTCTTTTTTTTTATTTAAAGGGAAAAGATTTGAAGGGGACTTGAGACTGAAGCTCTGATACCAAACTGATGTAAAACGGAATGGATCACAATCACCTTCAAATCACTAGAATTGGGAATTAGGATTTTGAAAGAGAAATGAAAAAGAAAGATTAGGGTTTAAGAAAAGAATTAGGAAAGGAGGATAAATTTGGGCTTCGCACCCCTTGCACCACAGGCTTCACAACATAATCTCAAGAACTCAAGGCTCATGAAATGTTAATTGAAAATTTTTAATTCATCATTGTGTATCGAATAAAGAAGTCAGCTTATTTATAAGCTTTATAAAAGTGCAGTTTTCCGAATATAACCGATGTACTAAAACACAATGAAAGAAAACCCTAAACTCAAAAATAAATTAAGGTAGGTGTGTTGGAGATAAGTGAAGTGGGAGCGGCAATAATGGACAAGAGGGTTGGATGGGGTTGGTGGCATGGTTCAAAGTCTCGGTCCCGGCCGCCGACTCGGCCGGCACCGAGACGGATCGGTCTCGGCGACTCAGATCGGACTCGGACGATACGCGCAAAACGCTACATAGAACGTTAAAAAAATTATGAAAAAATCATGACAAATCATAAAAAATTGTAAGCATCAAAATTAATGCATCACATATTCAAAACATATCACCTAACACTCAAAACATAACGTGAAAGCATAAATACAAGAGTCGTCGGTAGAAAAATATCAAAATACATGCATAATATAGTAAATTGCACAAAATAATTCATAAGTAACTGCTAATATAGTCATTTCCACATTGAATTACGAGGAGGTCCAAATCATCATTATCATCTGGCCCGCGATAAGTATAGAAACCAGGCATATAGTTTCCATAAGGATAATAATATGTTTGTGGGTGAGATCCTGTAGGCTGAGATGATTGGCCAGAGGATCCACTATCAGAGTAATATGGCGGTAGGGGTTGTGCAATATTAACTCCATGGTGATAATACCCAAAACCTCGATATTCAGTGCTGCTAGTAGAGTATTCACCAGTGCTAGAATAATCAGTGCCAGAATATTGGCCAGATGTCAAACCCAACCCCTGTAAATGGCCTTCAAGACTATGATGACCATGTGAGTAGTTATCATGTCCACTCGAATAATCATCGCTAGAACTGAATTCGACCAATCGATCCAAATGCCTACGCTGTTGTGATGAAATCCCGCCCGGCCTCCATGATCTGTATCTTGTGTGGCATAATATTCTGAATCCCATGTTAAAACATCATCTCGTTGGCTTCCACCAACCCCATGAGTCTCTTCAACATCACCACCATCACCACCATCACCGCCGCCATCACCCTCACCAGCATCACCGCCACCGCCATCACCGCCATCATCATCACCGCTGTCATCATCACCGCCATCACCATCATCACCGCCACTTTCGTCAGTATGACGAATACCTTCATCTAACCAACCTAAGTCATCTGGTGGTAACATCGGCTGTTCTCCCTCACGAATCCACTCATCTAAAATATCATCATCATTGAAAATATTGTTTAGATCAATTGGGTTGTAATAAGCATCAGTGTCGCTTTGCATGTCAAGTTTCTTACTCGCAACCGCATATTGTAATGCACAAATACTAGTTTATGCAACTTTTCATTGCCAACCGGTACGCAATTTTGTATGAATTAGCGACCACGTGCTCCAATTTCTTTCATAACCCGATGAAGAACATGTTTGGCTTAAGACTTTGATGGCAATTTTCTGCAGATTGGGAGCTTCTTCGCCATAATTAATCCACCAATCAGCTGGAAGAGATTGTTGCACTGCTCTTCTAGTTAGTGAGCTTCCAAATTCTCCAACTCCATCCACAAATAATTTTATCTGTGAGAATACACATCACAAGTGTTAATATTTGCATAATATATATCGATGAAATAAATAAATTATTATACCTCATTAATAACTATTGCTTGTTTATTCAAATCTGGCTCCAATCTTTTAATGACCTACTTTAATCCATATCTCACTTCTAGATGTGTAGAAAAGTTTTTTGAATATTGGAGTGCTGGATTAAAAAATATGCTGCAATAATGTAAGCACACGATTGTTATGATATGACAGTTTCAATTTCTAGTCAACAATATGATTTCTAGGCAAATGAATTACAGCAGCATGCATGTAATACCCCGTTTCCAGAATACGTACTTAGTTGCGTATTCAGCTTTTCGATCGTATTTTTCGATTTACTTCTGTATTTGACCGATTTCAATTTCAAATACCATTTTCCAATATATTAGATTTTTAATGATTTTCTGGATTTTTCCTAAATTTAAATGTATTCTTCAAACCAGTGTCGACCAGTGTCACTGATCGATTCCCGAATTTTATTTTCCAAACAGTTAGGAATTTCTAGAAAGTCCTTTAGGCTTTATTTCTTAGATCCTGTTTCTATCTAAATACTTTTTCTGAGAATTTTATGAATTTATGAAAATTCCAACGGAGTCGGTAGATAACTGATTCCGGGATTTTAGTTTTAAAACTATAAAGTATTTCTTAAAAAGATTTCACTATTAGTCTTCATATATTATTATTGATTTTTGGTGAAATTTTCGAGTCGTTCCGAGATACTTGAATTTCGGACGATTTCGGTATTTCCGAAATATTTTCCGTATCCTCGACTTAAACCCGGGAACTTGTCTTTTCATTATTTTATATTCTAAGTCCAAGAGTAAATATCTTCCTTTATGAATTTCTTTCCATTTTTTTTCCTTTTCCTTTATTTCTCTTTCTCCACAACCACAAACTTTTCCCATTTTTTCCAAAAATTCAAATCTCTTCCAAAAATTCCAACTCCACATAATCTCACCAACCCCCTCATTTAATGCATCTCTCTCTCTCTCCCATGGCCGGAAGTGGCCAAGAAGAGGGACACCCATCCCCTCTCCTATTTTGCAATAACCCCCTCTCAAATTCTTTATTTGCATCTCCTTTACAAATCCAAAACCTATATAATATTTTCCTTTACAATTCTTTTCTCTTTTCTTCACTTCACCAAGAGAATAGCCTTCACCAATTCCTTCTCCATCTCAAACCCTAACTCCAAGACACTAAGTTTTCATCTCCATCCCAAGCAACCATCACTACCTTGGATTTGGATCGCATCTCACTTCGTCGGAAGTATCGCCAAGGACCTAGTTGGTGATATCATCGACAAACGATCCTTCGGAATCGTTATAAAGCTCCAAATAACCAATCCTAGTGAGTATATCTACTCACCAAGACTTGTAACTCCTTTGTATACTTGTGTTGACAAATCTTGTACACTTGTGCCATAAAACTCATATTTTAGCCCATCAAACAACCATCAGAAAATCTGTTCTGTTACTGTTTTCCCCACGATTAGTCGACTTAACCTAGGGACCAGTCGACTAACCCACCTTAGTTGAAGCTTAACTTTTCTGATTCCACAGTTTAGTCGACTAAGCCATATTACCAGTCGACTAGACCCCCCTAGCCGATACATTTTTAACCTAGTCGACTAATCTTTCCCTGGACCAGAAAACACTAACTCTCGGCTCCAGTCGACTTATCCTAACTATTAGTCGACTTAGAACCTCTAGTCGACTACCCATTCCTCCCTAGTCGACTACTGTTTCCTGAAATAAAACACCAACTCTCTGTATCACAGATTCAGTCGACTTAAGTATCTGTTAGTCGACCTATAATCATTGTTAGTCGACTAACCTTTCCACCCAGTCGACTAACTTTTCCTGAAACCAGAATTCCAACTCTCTGGAACCCAGTTTTAGTCGACTAATCCAGACTGTTAGTCGACTAGAGACCACTATTAGTCGACTAACTCCTCCACCTAGTCGACTAATTCTGGTTATTTGTATAGTTGATTCCTTTCTGAATTGGATCTTATCATTGGTACATATGTCACATATTGTTCTTGTTTATACTTCATGACTGGTATTACATGACATGTTACTTGAGGACATTACTTCTTGTTACTTTATGACTTATTATTGTATAGTCTTATTCCATAACTTGTTAAGAAATGGATA
Source organism: Agave tequilana (assembly GCA_038442645.1). NCBI lineage: Eukaryota > Viridiplantae > Streptophyta > Magnoliopsida > Asparagales > Asparagaceae > Agave > Agave tequilana. Next base: position 3,507 of record JAVJIF010029276.1, on the reverse strand, counting down.
TCACCACTTATCATGCCATCACTTGAACCAAGCATGATACATTGACTTTTGTATAAAATGGACCAACTTACATATGGGTCGGGGGAAACAAGCGGATATCGATATGTGTTCGTGTTTACAGTGGCATTAGGTATATTGTACAATTATATTTCCGGTCTAACCTGAGGGCCTCCAGGGGACCGAGGGGAGTGCTTGCTCCCTATTCCTGAATACTGTCATGACAAGGGCATACATAAGTCCCTCCTGATAGGCCTTGCGGCTGGTTCCGTCATCAAGCAACGGAACACCCTGGACCGTGGTCCCGGGCATGCACGGGACCCACTGTAAACATAGTTCGTCGATACAACGCTGTTTCCAATAACAACCTTGCTTTACTAGGATATGGATCTATGTGCTCTGGGACGCTGGGTCACATAGCTAGATATCACAGTAAGACAAGTAATAATAATAAGACGTCAACTGTAGATTTATTGTATTTAGGATTTTATCTCCTCATGCTTTTCATACTGTTAGTTGATATTCCTTATAACTATTTCATCTTTCTTATTCATGTCCCTTAGCCACTTGGCTATAGTTTGTTTATTGTTATATGTCTTGACTCCTTGGATTTGCACATTCAGATTCTGAAGCTTGGAACGAAGTAGAACCATCCACAGAGGACCAAGCTTACCTTAGTGAGCAGGCGGATTAGTTCCAGTCCCCTCGTGCCAGACTCCTCCTTTGACTCACGGACCTCCATCCTACTCGTGAGCTTTTTTTGTATACATATTGTATATTATTCTTTCGGACTTGGTTATGATGTAATACACATGTAATGTGTAATACTTTATAATATCCTGTGATAACCTTGTATGTGTATATCTTGAGTTGGCATAAGAATATACCACGCTTTGTGTTGTACTCTGAAATCTTGTTGTACTTTTATGCTTAGCGTATATACGTGGGGGCAATTTATGACCTACGTATATACGTCGCCAGTGACGTCCCGTATCCGTGGAATCGGGGCGTTACAGGTTGGTATCAGAGCTTAGGCTCTCAAACCTAAAGTACAATCAAGCAGCAAATTCTAGTAATTTGCTAATGCCAACTACAATATACAAAGTTATTAAGTCCTTCTTGATTCCTTCCTCGATTCATTCCCTTGTATCCTAAACTCCTTCCAATTGTTTTCAAATTCCAGTTTTTATTCCTAACTCGGTATGGAGCGAAGGACGGGCCGTAACCACTCGGGGCAAGCATCGAATGGACCCACGGGAGAGAATGTGGATATTTTGAGGGTCATTCAGACCATGATGGAGAACCAGCAGCAGCAGACGGAGCTTCTCCGACAAGAGTTGACAGCTCCAAAAGAACAGAGGCCGGGAACATTTCAGATTTCAGAAGGTTGCAGCCAGCTATATTCACGGGAGAGAGAGAAGCCCTGGATGCTGAACAATGGTTGACAGATAATCAGATCTGCTGAATGCAGCCAGGGTACCAAAGGAGAACCAAGTTGAGGTCGCCAAGATTCAGTTGAAAGATGTAGCCAGAACTTGGTGGCTCGCTGAAGAGGCAGATTGGAGAAGCCTGTCACCTGGGACACGTTCTCCAAAAGTTTCTACAGCAGATTCTTCCCTGCTACTGCTCAGAAAGACATGGAGGAGCAGTTCATCAGATTGCAGCAATGGAACAAGTCCGTGGATGAGTATGCCGCGGAGTTTCTCAGGCTTAGCCGCTTTGCTCCGTACATGGTAGCGGATGAGGAAAAGCGGGCAAGCAGATTCCAGCAGGGATTGCAGATGGACATCCAAGTTTTCTGATGCCCCAGCAGCTGAAGACCTATTCAGAGGTTCTCACCATAGCTCGAGAGGTGGAGCGTGGGGTTAGAGAAGAAGCAAGAGAACCAGATGAGGAACCAGGCCATGAAGAGGCCGTTTGTACCAATGGGAAGGAGGAGGCCCATACAGAGCAGCGAAGGTTCAGGCCAGGCAAACCATTCAGACCAGTTCCTTACCAGATGGTTCGACCAGGTCCTATCTGCAACTTTTGCCAGAAACCAGGGCATTCTCAACAGAATTGCCGTTAGGGCAAATGGATGGGTTTGGTGTGTGGATCTCGAGATCATTCCATTGAAGCTTGTCCACACAGGAGAATGGGGATAGCCAATCAGACCTTGCCAGCACTTCAGGGACCCAATGGACAGAGGGCACTCCAGGGCCACTTGGGCAGAGGAATCAGGGACCAGTGATGAGGAGAGCTCTTCCCCTTCCTCCACAGCATGTTGTTCGCCCAGTCCAGAGAGGAGCCAGGACTGCAGCAGGGCGTGGTAGAGGTCAGGCTTACAATCTGACTGCAGAAGAGGCTGAGGCTTCAGAGGAGGTGATAACAGGTAACATCAGAGTTCATTCGAAACCTGTTTTAGCTCTCTCCGATTCAGGTGCATCCCATTGTTATATCTCGGACCATTTTGTGGCTTTGCATTCTATACTGTTAGATCTTTAGACCACAAAAGGGAGATTAGTACAGGGAATGGAGTAGTCATATCTTCTAGAGTTGTACTGATTGTCCAGTAGAACTATGTGATAAAATTGGCCATAGATATGATCGTACTAGACAACAAAGGGTACGACGTAATCTTAGGCATGACCTGCTCAGTCAGTACTATGCAGTGATTGATTGTAGGGAGAAGAAGATTAATTTCAGAATCCCTCATCAACCGGAGTTCCAATTTAGTGGAGAAGTGAAGTCTACCAAGGAAAGACTCGGATGACTACTTCGGAGGTTCAGAAGCAGAAGGTACCGGTGTGGGATGAATTCCCAGGAGTGTTTGCTGAGATCTCAGGACTGCCACCTGACAGGGTGATCGAGTTCTCCATTGACACAGTTCCAGGAGCAGCTCCTATATCCAAGGCTCCGTACAGGATGGCACCGACAGAGTTAGAGATTCTGAAGAAGCAACTGCAGAATACTCAGACAAAGGATTGATTAGACCAAGTACTTCACCATGGGGAGCTCCAGTGCTATGGCGAACAAGAAGGATGGTGGTAAGATGCTTTGTATTGATTATAGAGAATTGAACAAAGTTACCATCAGAACAAGTATCCCTTACAAGGATTGATGATCTGTTTGATCAGCTTCATGGAGCCCGTGTATTCTCTAATTGGATTTACAGTCGGGTTACCATCAGCTGAGGGTGAAGAAGGAGGATATCCCGAAGACGGCATTCAGGACCCGTTATGGCCACTATGAGTTTCTAGTTATGCCTTTGGGAGTCACCAATGCCCCTGCAGTTTTCATGGATTTGATGAACAGAGTGTTCTCACCTTACTTGGATCAATTTGTTGTGTTTTTATAGATGACATCTTAATCTATTCAAAGAACAACAGGGAGCATGCAGAACACGTGAGGATTGTATTGCAGACTCTTCAGCAGGAGCAGCTTCATGCTAAGAAGAGCAAGTGCGATTTCTGGTTGAGCAGTATAGCCTTCCTTGGACACATTGTTTCAGCAGAAGGAATTTCAGTTGAT
>JAVJIF010029275.1:0-14469 GCA_038442645.1 Agave tequilana | reverse complement strand
AGGGTATTACTCATTGCTTACCCTGTCCACACACTAGTGCTCAAAACGACACCGCCGCAGAAAGAAAACACTACCACCTTGTCGAAACCTGCCTCACTCTTCTGGCCCGTCAAATATTCCATTCCATTATTGGCCTATGCTTTTCAAACTTCTTCATTTCTCATGAAAAGAACACCCCGTCCTCCATAATCTATCTCCCTATCAGAAATTATTTCGTAAAGCACCTGACTACCTTTCCTTACGAATATTTGATTGTGCTTGCTACCCTCATCTGCGTGCATACCAAACTCATAAGTTTAGTTTTCGGTCCAGTCAATGTGTCTTCTTAGGATACTCGACTTCGCATAAAGGTTATCAAGTTTGCATGTCCCCTCTAGTCGTATTTACATCTCCCGGTATGTTGTGTTCGACGAATCTCCTTTTCTTTCTAGTTTCCTCTATCCTCTCTCTCTCTCCACTTACTCCCACGCCTTCACTACCAATGCCTATCTCCATGTCTCTGTTAGCTTCCATTGTTTCAGTCCCCTCTTCTGATGTAGGCCCCAACATTGACTCTTCTCCTCCTTCACTACCACTTTCATCACATACTCCTCACCACCTCCACCAGCACCCGCCGATGAGTCCTTCTCATCGTCCTCATCCTCATGCTCTCCCAGTCCCCCTCCTATCAGGACCCACCATATGGTGACTAGAACACATGATAACACTGGAACACTAAAAGTCTGGTTGTCACCCGGTATCCCATGCCTACTTATCTCATGGCCGACTTGGCCACCACTCCTGTCGAACCCACATGCTTCACACAAGTTTCTAAAGTTCCCAAGTGGCGCCAGGCAATGGACACTGAGATGAATGCCTTGCTTAAGAATAAAACTAGTCTCTTGTGCCATACCACCTTACCATGAATCTGGTTGGCTGCAAAGGGTTTTCAAGTTAAAAACATAAACTTGATGGTTCTGTTGACAGGTATAAGGCCCGCCTAGCGGCAAGAGTTTTCATCAACAATTAGAATCAGATTATGGTGAGACATTCAGTCCGGTCATCAAACCGACCATGTTGTATAGTGTGCAGTCTGGCCGTCTCTAAAGGCTGGTCTATTCGATAGTGGATGTGAATAATACATTTTTGCAAGGTTTTCTCACTGAGACGGTCTGCTTGAAACAACCTTCGGGGTTCATCAATCCTGATTCCCCAATCATGTATGCAAGCTTCACCGTAGTATCTATGGCCTCAAATAGGCTCCACGGGCTTGGTTTTCTCACCTCAGTAGTTATCTACTCACAATGGGCTTTGTGGGCTCCAAGTCTGACACGTCTCTCTTCCTCTGACGGGTCATGATAGATCTTCTTCTGGCTCTTATCTATATGGACGACATCAACATTACAGGCAATGACTCATGGGTTGTCACTCGTCTTATTCAAAAACTAGGACGGGAGTTCTCATTAAAAGACCTCGGCCCATTGCAGTATTTCTTGGGCGTGTGGAGTGTCACCGTACACGCTCAGGTCTCTTTCTCTCTCAACAGAAGTACATCCGTGACTTACTTCTCCGACTCAAGATGGATGATGTCAAGCCTGTCAGCTCGCCTATGGCTACTTCCTGTAAGCTCTCCAAGGTTGTTGGCAAGTTTCTCTCTGACCCCTGTCTATCGAAGTACTATTAGGGCTCTACAATACCTAAGTTTTACCAATCCGATATTGCCTTCTCAGTGAACAAGGTCGCTCAGTTCATGTAAGCTCCAACCGATGAGCATTGGAGCGCTATAAAACGGATACCCTGTTACCTCAAATCTACCATTCAACATGGCCTTTTTCTCTCTCGTCATTTTTCTGTACAGCTTACTGCTAACATCGACGCATATTGGGAGGGTCGATCGATGATCGAAAATCCACCAGTGGTTATTGTGTCTTTCTTGATACAAATCTCATTTCTTGGAGCTCGAAGAAGTACATGTGGCACGATCTAGCACTGAGGCAGAGTATAGAGGCGTGGCCAATGCTGCAGCAGATGTCGTTTGGTTGTAGTCATTACTTCGTGAGCTGGAGTTCCGCAATCTCCCCTGATAGTTCTCTGTGATAACCTCGGTGCAACATATCTCACGATCAATCTTATTCGTCACTCATGCTTCAAATATATTGAGATCGACATTCATTTTGTGCGAGACTATGTCGCCAATGGAGTCCTGAATGTTCAGTTTGTCAGCACAAAAGACCAATTAGCAGATATCTTTACTAAGCCTTTGAGCCCATTAAGGTTTTCTATGCTTAAGAATAAGCTCTCGGTTCTTTCGAACCTGCTTCGCTTGCGGGGGATGTTAGAGATATCAATGACAACACGTGACTCATGTTAAACATGTGATCCATGTGAAAGAAACCCTCATGAAATCAACTATTACCTAAAATCTCTTCGTGATTATAAGAACACATGAGACTCATGACCAGATCTTAAAATCTCTCCATGATTATAGGAACACATGGACTCATGGGACTCATGCACTATGTGTTTCTCATTCTCTCTCTCAGTCAATGTTTTCATATTGTTTCTCCTAAATCAGTGTAAATATGTTACCAATATGTATATATATATACAATCAAAAATCATAACTAATGGTATTTTGTCTTTACATAAATAAGTGTTCTTCTTCTTCTTTATCTATCTAGAATTAGTATTCCATCGCTTTATAACTGTGTATATTATGAACGACATATGAATATACTCAAATCCGAGACTTCTTGAGCAACGGCAAGACACTTTATCACGGGGTAGAATGGCATCGCTTTGCTTACTAAGTAACTATCCGCGGTTCTGTTCTTTAAAAGCAAAACATACGAGCACTTCTTTCACGTTTTGGAGGACAGGATGATTTTTCTTCAAATTGCATGATGAAGTTTTGAAATTGAGAATTCATACTGTTGGAATATGATGTCAAAGGTGTTCCCGTGTTCTATGATGTACCTGAAGAGCTTAGAAATTAAGTGTTTATAAATTTTTATGTTTGAATCGTCGGTTTCCGTTGCTAGTTGATGCATGGACAAAGAATATTGAGGTGCAGTTTTATGCAATTGAAATAAAAACATTCAGGATGTTGTTCCTGGTGTTTGGCGTTTAAAAAAAAAAATTATGAAAAAAAAGAGGAGAGAGTTTTGCCTGACAACAACGTAGATCTCTTTTGTCATCAAAATTTGAGAGGTCTCTTTTAATAAAGTTAAGTCTACTGTTCCTTTTAATTATATAAATAAAAAAATATTGTTAGGCCCCGTGCATGAAAATACATGTGCGCTGAATTGTTTCATATAGGCTTAGCAATCATGAGACTGCATGCCATTTTTCTCGTTTGCAGATTTTTTTTATTTTTTTGGTTGTGACATAAGAAAATTATGTTAGAAATTTGGAATTAATCAAAGTGAATTTTTAGGAAAATTTGCGCTGAATTTAGATGAGACCCACAGCTCGGAATGCGCGAGAGATGGTTAGAATGTGTTCTCTTTTTATTGGCGATGAACATCATATATTCACATGTTCAATTCCGTTTGCGAATGAATAAGATAATCAAGTCGGAAGTTGCCTAAACTAAGAGCTGAATGGGTCAAAAGGAGCGAAAACTCTTTTAGTCCAACATTGAAAATGGTATGTGAATGAATGTGTCTGTTCGGCGAACGAACATGTCTATTCAGAACAATTGCGCCCGTTCTGTCCGAATAGATTTGTCTCTTCGGGGATAACCCGTTTTGGCTGAATGGATGTGTCTATTTCGTGAACGAAGGCTGCTCGGAACTGTTGCACCTGTTCTAACAGAATAGATATGTCTGTTTGGAATGATTGCGCCCATTCTGATCGAGCAGGTGTGTCTACTCCGAAAGGCTTCCTCCAAATTCCTATATAAAGGACAGAATTTCACTTCAAAAGGAACAACTCAAACAAGTGAGAATTCCAAAACTCAATCTAACTACAATGAATAAATTAGGTTCTTTAAAGAGAATTCTTTAAAATCCTGTTTAGATTTCAGAATTGTCTCTGAAATCCGATTTTTAGTTTGTGTCCTCTTTCTTACTTTCGGTCAAGTGGAAGGTATACGTCAATTTGTTCGACTGTACGTGATTTTGCAAAGTGCTACATAGAATACTTAAAAGAGTGTTGTATCTTAGGAGACCAGTATCCATTATCTCATATACACCATATCAGAGGATGTAATTATCTTAAGGAGATTCACTTTATGTATACCTGACTCTAAATCTGACTTTTTCTGTTACTCTGTATGTTTATACTAATGCTCAATGGTTGCAGGAATTATTGAGCTCTAATATATTCTCTGTATATTTGAACTTACGTTCTTATTGCATGGATTATGCTGAATAAAGTATTCATACTGGAATATTTATTTTAATAAATATTATTACTATATAAATTATCGTTGAATTATTTATCTTGCTGATTTATTATTAATACGAGACTGACTAAACCCAGTCCCATTGGTGTCTAAGGAAGGGATATGAATGGTGGTTCTGTAATTAAGAAACGTTCAATTGAATGATTCCCACCTGATTTCCACCGACCTGACCGATTGGGTGATCTTGATCTTGAATTGGATTGTCAAGACTAACAAATTATCTTGTGCACTTGTTTTATGTGGTGCCAAAATTTAAGCACGGGTTACCCTATGTATGAAGCCACTTCTCTAATTTATGTGGTGTATGGCTTATTTGCAAAATATGTATATAATCTAGGTCTCACTGAATCTCATTTTTGGTTAGATAGTGAGCTACCTTTTTGGTTCATGCAGAGCCTTCAGTTTAAGAGTAGTATTAGGATCATAATATTAGTTATATAGGAGCAGAAGTTTTCTTATGATAAAATTGTATTATCTATATATTCGGGCATTGTCCTTATCAATAATATATAATTCTCAGTTTCTTTTGTTAATTGATTTAACATGGTATTATAGCCTCTTAAAAAATTTCTCTACAGATCGAAGTTTTCTCAGTGTTCTTGAATCTGCGCTAGGCTGTGCTCATGTAGCACATACGTAGGTCGGGCCACGTTGTGCTTCCGCTCTGTCAAAATTCTTTTATCGAACGCTGAGCCATCGCTCCAAAGAGCTCTCTTTGATCTTCCCACAAAACCCTAATATCTTCCACAAAACCCTAGATAAAAAATTTACTTAAAATTCTTCTTAATCCAACTCATCGAGTTCAACCCGAGCTGGCTGTGTCGACTCGCTGAGTCATTGACTCAGCTTTCTTCTCCAAGTCGTCTCCCCTCAATCTCATGTGTAGCAACCAATCTCGCCCTCATCTTCCTCTTTGAAACTCATACTCGACCACCGCAGCGATCTTGACCTTGACAATTGAGCACACATCGCGATCTTTATCGCGCTATTAACCATAACAATGCATACGTTGTTTACGACTCTGTATATTCTAACCTTGTTGTCTGCATGTAGCGCGCACATCATCTGCAGAGCCTGACCCTGTCATATGCAACTACACGCGCGTCGTTTGCTTTTCCTCTCCTACGATCTCAACCGCACTCGACCTCATCTACTAGCGTCTGCATCGTCGCGCTTTGTCCTCACACCTGCATGCTCGAATGACAACAACGACCCGCTCAGATCTCGGTTCTCCTCCTCTGATCTGAAACAACCACGATGCATCTGACTTTCGATCGTGACCTGACTTCCAGCCGACCTTCTTTCGTCTTCCTCGTCATCGTCGGCCGTAACGATTTTGAGGTCATCTCCAATCATGATCTTGAGGTCTGGATCTTCTCCAGCGCCTGTTTCTTCTCTCTTTGTTCTGATGTCAGACTTCATCCGGTGTCCTCAACACTTACGGCGACTCCTTCCTCTATATGGCCTCTCATCTTTCAGCCTTCTTCCCTCCGATCTCTCTTCTGTGTCAACTCCTTCCCGAGATCTGAAATAGATCGGATCTGCAAAGAATCTACTAACTTGACTCAGTTCTCTGCAGACCCACATTTCCAACTCGTCCTGCTCAATTTATCTCAACTCGGATCCACTTCAATTCTCTCACACTCAATTCGGCTCCATTTCATAGTTCTAAGCAGATTTTCTTATAATCCACCTCTACTACTCAAATTGGTTAGCTGCAACTGTGCTATTTTCTTCGGGAGATCAAACCCGACCGGATTCGCTCCAATCTCCTCACATTCAAACTCTGATTCAGATTCTGACAAGATGAGCTCTTGTTCTCTCCTATGATGTTGCTGCTGAATTCTCTTCTCTCAACGGCAATCATCTTCTCTCCTCCAACTGGTGTTCTTTCCTCTATTTCGGGCTCATATGTCATCCTCATCCACTTCTAGTAATGCCGACCTCTCCTCGTCAATATTGAAAGTGCTTCTCCTGGTTGAGGATTTCTCCTCGTAAGTTCCTTCTCTGGTACTACTCTTATCATAGATATCACGATCTCCTTCTTTATCGACGGAATTCACACTCATTCAATGCCCAACTTGCTTCAAGCGAAGAAGACATCAGGGATATCAGGGGTTTTGGAATCCGCCATGTATTTTAAAGAGACTTATAGTCTCGATGTCCGCTTTGCTACACGCGAAAGAGACTCAGGTAAATCGTAAGTGCTCCGTCTCGATTAGAATCTATCTCTCAAGTAGATGCTTCATCCTTAATTTTACATCCATCAAATTTCTCTTCTTCAATAGCTCTATGCCATATGATATATCCTCCTCATGACTATCATTGAAATCCATCTCTAATTTTTTTTCTTATCATCCACATTCATCCAAGCTGTTGATGTTTCATCCATCATATGTTTGCGAGGGGTGTTCAAGATTTTGCAAGTTTTATTCATTGGTCTTCGAAGAGCGTCATACATGATTGACATCAAGTTTCAGCATATATTTTTCAATTTATTTCATTTTTTCTCTCATTCCAACTCACAGTTTTCCCTCTGTCAAGAGTTTGTGAGAAGGTGTTAAGAGTAGTATGAGGATTATAATGCTAGTTGTATTAGGTGTAGAAGTTTTCTTATCATGAAATTTATTCTCTATATATTCGGGCATTGCCCTTATCAATAATATATAATTCTCAGTTTCTTCTCCAACTGATTTAATAGTTTCAAATCTAAAAGTTTATTTAGAAAATTCTTCCCTGTGATGCACATTTTGAAGCTGAATTTAAAATTAACCAAAAGACGACTGATTTGTTTCAAACTCATCTCCACCGTGCATATAACCCATAAAAAGAGGATTTATTTCATGTTCATGCTTGCATAATATCTAACTCATGAATTAAAGCCCATTCTCATCTTAAAATAAAAACATAGAGAGAGAAAGAGAAGAAATAAAAATAGGATACAAATTCCATATTTATTTTATTTCATAAATTTGAGAGGCCAAAAAGGTGTTGGGGACCCGTTTGAGTTCTACTTGCAAACACCAGAGTATTGCCGCAAAACAATCATAATTGGTAAGAACAAAACAGAGAGAAAAAGGCAAGAAAAATACAGATTTAACGAGGTTCGGTAATTTCCTATGTCCTCGGGGCAGAAGGGGAGAGTTATCTTATTAATCAATCAATTTAGGTTATAAATATTAGGGATATTACCCCTCTTTATATAGCCAAATAATCTATAAAGAAAAGAAAACAAACAGATCTGAATTCTGATCAGAAATGAATCCAGAATCCAAATAGAAAATCGCGTAGAACCATCATACGGTCGACTGGGCGGTTGACTGTTCTTTGTTGGCTCAAGTCTGCACTCTGACCGATCGATCGCTAGTTATTGTCACGTCCTGCTTCTCAAAATACGTGAAAACGGAGTCGCGATTAGAGTTGGCGACGTATATACGCGAGGAGAATACCCCACATATGCACGCTAAGCTTTAAATAACCTGAGCAAGCTATATAATCACAATGATGAACCAATATCACTATAATATGATATATAAACTTCTACATGAATAGAAAAATAGAACAAGCATTGAGTTCAATACAGAGAATTAAAGGGAAGGATAGGAATAAAAGAAAATAAGAATACCAGTATCAAAAAGAGAGTACTCCAGGCTCCTCATAAAATGTCTGATCCTTTCCAAATACCTGATCAGTAAGATAACATATACATAGATCTGGACATGCAAATTCAGAGAGTTAGAACTCCCAATGAGTGTGTAAAAATGAGGGAAGAGTGCACGTGCATATAAAATGTGAGCATATGATTATTATACTATAAAAATATAACAGATAAGAGATGACATGCATAACATCAGTGAACAGTATTGAAAGTCTATACCAGAATTATATGTATAATCAGTCATGAGTACAATCAGGTGTCTATCATGATATGTATGTATCAGGCGAATACAATCAGTCATAATACACTATGGACAGTTCATTATTATTAATAATGTCAGCGAATACCAATTGTCACCTGTACTACGTCTATCACACGTGTCAATTAAAATCCTATATTATTGAAACTGAAAGAAGAGATATGGTCCATGCTTTAGAAGGGTTTCGTACATACCCAGGACTACGGCCCAGACGCTTGGCACTGAACCAGGCCGTACTGCTAGGTACTACAATAATAGTAACAGTAATAGTATGAGATATCAGTCATCCCTGGGAACCTTATAGTGGAGTCCTATCTTGGCTGCAAAACCTGCATCCTAGGTCCACCCAAAATGCAGACGCTGTTTCCTCCATCAATTTTTTCAATCCCAGTGTAAGTTGTCTATTTACATTATTATTTAATTCAATCAATATCCATCTTGCCTAAATTATTGAGATAATACTGGGACAATACAGTGACAGTAACAATATAGTATATCAGAAAACAGTGATCGTATTTACGATAAACAGTAAATAACTGTGGACAATATCAGTAATCGTGTATACTAATGTCTAACAATACTTTTCTAGTAACTTTAGGTAAATGAAATAATAGACACTAATTCCTTACAATATAGTCTTATTAGGATCAATCAAAATCTCATACATAGATATTATATCTGTAACTGATCCATTAACTCATAATCTTAACGGAGTTATCATGAACATACAGTATAGAGTCTGTGACAGAGTACCTAATATAATAAACTACAATCTCAATAAACAAATACTTAATTCTTTTATCGTATTAATCAACTCTAAAACTCTAAGTCCCCAATAAGTGAGGTCGATCAATAACTGCCATAAAACTCTGAACATAAATTATGGTCATTGATATCAATGAAATCACTCTCACAATAACTCTATCTCTATAACTGAATAACTGAAGTAGTCAAGAACCAATCATGAGTACTGAATATATCCTCGAGATTAACTAAAATAACGAATACCAAGATCATAAATATAAATAGAACATCCTCAAAATTAGACTTATCCAACCATAATCAAGATCATAATTAAGGAGTGTAACATTCTCGATCAACATGAAATCTAGATCATCCCTACATCTAGTATTCACATCAATAGGATTATCAATACTCAATTAATGTAATTAGGGTAAATTTGAAAATCCTTATTTTTATAATCCAAAACCAAGATCATATTACACATCGGTATCAAAGGTAAAATATTCGTACAATACCTGATGATAATCCAACAAAAACCAATCTTACCAATATACTGATCAAGATCCAATGAAAAGAATATAAAGCTCAGATCCACTCTAACTCTAACTAAGTTTATATCAATACGTGTATCAGTAAATCAGTCCATTAATAAAGCAATATTACATCACCTCTCCTCAATATCCAAAAGAGTTTCGGTCAGAATAATCATCAACAATTGCCGATAAAAATTATACATAAAATATGCCATCTATCATTAAACACGAACTAGGCTAGCCAATCAATAGATCGAATCAAGTAACTATCTAAGATGTATCACAACTAGTACTGAATCAATAGTGACAACCAATTATCACATGAAATGACGTAGATAAATGCTCATATCAACTGTATAATAAAGTGAGCACTCACTGACATCACATAAAATGATACAGGTAATCATAATGGTAAAATAAATCAAACGTTCACATAAAATAATACGAGTAAAACACAAATACTCATTAACAATGATAAATAAGGAAATAACACAAGAGTAAACACTCACATAAAAGATGTAGTTTCGGGTCCAAATTGCAGTTTGGTTTTCAATGCACGAATCGGCTCAGATCTCTGGATCATCTCGTGGGTCAGTCTTCAAATCGCCAGGTATTGGGTTCATAATGGGCACAAATTCGAATCCCCTATTACCGAGTTCGGATCGCATGTGCGAGTCCAGGTACTGTAACTGAAACACACACTCACCTATAAATAAACACGTACACCAAATCACACACTCACATATACATATATAATACAGACGTACACATCCCCCACACATGCATATATATTTACACACATACACCTACTCACCCACATACATTCACACATGTACACACAAACAAACCCATACATGCATAACACACATGCACACACTCAAACACACAGACATATGCTCTCAAATAAACACAAACACACTCACACATAATTCACACAGAGAGAGGGAGAATGAGAAAGAGGGACTAACGGACAGCGATCGACAGAGATGAAGATGGGGATGGGTGTCTCGGTAAGGAGGAGGTGGATGCAGAGCGTCATCGTAGAGGAGCTCTAGCGAGGTGGTGCTACTGCGTGGGTAGATGTGGGAGTCGAGTTCGACCTGGATGTACTGCTCTAGCGAGGCGGTGGAAAGGAGGATAAGTCCGAGGAGATCTCGGCAATGGAGGGAGCAAAAGACTCACCGAGGGCCACGGAGGAGAATCCGAGTGTGCGGGGGTTGGAGGAGAAGGCCATGGTAGAGAAGAAACTCCGACGGCTCGATGTCTGCATGTGTGAAGAAGAAGAACATGGGGGGATATGGGGATGATGGCATGGGGGCTTTGTGCATGCTGTACGCGGCGGCTGAGGAAAAATAGAAGAAGATAGGTGAAGGAAATATGGGTTAGTGATAAGGTTAGAGAGAGATTAGTTAGGATTTGATTTGTTAGGTAAGATTAGGATTATAGATAGAATTGAATAGATTATGGGTTGGGCTAACAGGTTGGATTTGGGATAGGCTTGGAAAACAATAAGAAATGAGAGAAAGTATGAAGAGGAAAGTAGGCTCATCTTATACACATGCAAAAAATACAAGTTTAATAATAATATTAATAATAATAATAAAAATAATATTAGTGATAACAACAACAATAATAACGAATAATAATAGTAACAATATCTACTACTACTAATAATATTTAATAACAACATTAATAATTTAACAATACTAATAATAATAATAATAAAATAATAAGTAAAATCAAACAAACATTTTAAAAGAGATACAAATACGTATTATCAATTAAGGGTATTACAGTTGTGCAGAGCAAAAAATCACACTATGGACGATCAACCCGGCAGTCGATCGACCGTTTTCTTCTGCGTTGTTTCCTTTGGGAGGTCGATCGGGCAGTCAACCGCTACAATTCTTTTCTCCCAGTGTACATGTTTATGCACGGCCGGTCGACTGGGCCTCTGCCTTCAGTTATGCTTCGTCTTCTTGGGCACGCCATTGAACTCCCAACTCTGGCTTATCTTTTTCAATGAGTTTAAAAAACTCTACAAACAAGATTTTACATTCTCTCCCCACAATTCTCCACCTCGATGAAGATTTCACAAATATGATCCAAATATAACAAAGCACCATGTCGACTTAACCTAATTGCACTAATGTGGTTGCCTACATACCTCCTGCCCGAGGGATCAAGTTATCTATAGTTCATCCAAAAGAGCTTCACCAAACTTAAGCAATTTTAAGGATATAGAGTAACTCCTTGCGATGAGCACTCCCTGAACAACTTTTGTAAGCATATCGGCGGGATTCTCCTTTGTGTGAATCTTCTTTAACTCGATGTTATCCTCATCAAAAATCTCCTGAAAAAAGTGTAACCGGATGTCAATGTGCTTCGTCCTTACTTGATATACTTAGTTCTTTGCCAAATAGATTGCATTCAAGCTATCACAATTGATCTTGATTATATCATGTTTAGTCCCTAAGTCATCAAGCAAATATTAAAGCCAAATTGCTTCCTTCATAACTTTCGTCATGGCCATATATTCGGCCTCTGTAGTAAACAACGCGATCATAAATTGTAGAATAGAGTATCAACTCACTGGTGCTTGAAACAATGTGTATACATATCCCATTACAGACCGGTGTTTTTCGAGATCTCCAACGTAATCAAAATTGACGTATCCCATATACTCTTGCTTACCCTTAGTATCCTTTTCAAATGCCAAACCAACATTTATGATACCTTTGATATACCGTAGAATTCACTTTACTGCCTCCCAATGGCCTCTACCGAGATCATGCATGTATTTGCTAACCATTGAGACAGCTTGTGACAAATCAGGCTTTGTACACACCATTGCATTTATTAAAATACTAGCTGCGCTAACATAGGGTCATGAGATATGTACTTACGCTTTTTAACAGTAGTAGGAGACATAATAGCTTTTAAGTTGAATGATGTGCCAACGGTGTACTTATAGACTTTGTGTCACTATTGATGTTGAACTTCTGCAATGCCTTTTTCAAATAACCTTTTTGTGTCAAACACACCTTACCACTTTTTCGATCTCTCTCACTACTAATAATAATATTTAATAACAACATTAATAATTAACAATACTAATAATAATAAAATAATAAGTAAAATCAAACAAACATTTTAAAAGAGATACAAATACATATTATCAATTAGGGGTATTACAGTTGTGCAGAGCAAAAAATCACACTATGGACGATCGACCCGGCAGTCGATCGACCGGTTTCTTCTGCGTTGTTTCCTTTGGGAGGTCGACTGGCAGTCGACCGCTACAATTCTTTTCTCCCAGTGTGCATGTTTGTGCAAGGCCGGTCGACTGGGTCTCTGCCTTCAGTTGTGCTTCGTCTTCTTAGGCACGCCATTGAACTCCCAACTCTGGCTTATCTTTTTCAATGAGTTTAAAAAACTCTACCAATAAGATTTTACATTCTCTCCCCACAATTCTCCACCTCGATGAAGATTTCACAAATATGATCCAAATACAACAAAGCACCATGTCGACTTAACTGAATTGCACTAATGTGGTTGTCTATGTTCCCCCTGCCCGAGGGATCAAGTCATCTATAGTTCATCCAAAAGAGCTTCACCGAACTTAAGCAATTTTAAGGATATAGAGTAACTCCTTGCGATGAGCACTCCCTGAATAACTTTTGTAAGCATATCGGCGGGATTCTCCTTTGTGTGAATCTTCTTTAACTAGATGTTATTCTCATCAAGAATCTCCTGAAAAAAGTGTAACCGGATGTCGATGTGCTTTGTCCTTATTTGATATACTTAGTTCTTTGCCAAATAGATTGCATTCATGCTATCATAATTGATCTTGATTATATCATGTTTAGTCCCTAAGTCATCAAACAAACATTAAAGCCAAATTGCTTCCTTCATAACTTTTGTCATGGCCATATATCGGCCTCTGTAGTAAACAACGCGATAATAGATTGTAGAATAGAGCATCAACTCACTGGTGCTTGAAACAATGTGTATACATATCCCATTACAGACTAGTGTTTGTCGAGATCTCCAACGTAATTAAAATTGACGTATCCCATATACTCTTGCTTACCCTTAGTATCCTTTTCAAATGCCAAACCAACATTTATGATACCTTTGATATACCGTAGAATTCACTTTACTGCCTCCCAATGGCCTCTACCGAGATCATGCATGTATTTGCTAACCATTGAGACAGCTTGTGACAAATCAGGCTTTGTACACACCATTGCATTTATTAAAATACTAGCTACGCTAACATAGGGTCATGAGATATGTACTTACGCTTTTCAATAGTAGTAAGAGACATAATAGCTTTTAAGTTGAAATGGTGCGCCAACGGTGTACTTATAGACTTTGTGTCACTATTGATGTTGAACTTCTGCAATGCCTTTTTCAAATAACCTTTTTGTGTCAAACACACCTTACCACTTTTTCGATCTCTCTCAATCCCATGCCTAGCACCTTCTTCATTTCACCAAGTTCTTTCATCTCAAATTCGGAAGCCAAGTATTTCTTCAATTTATCAAGCACGGATCTACTTCTAAGAGTAATGAGTATATCATCTACATAGAACAGTAAATAAACATACTCTCCACCTGGTAGCTTGTTGTAGTAAATATATGGGTCATAATGACTTCGTGTTTACCATTTTCCTCTTATAAGGTTGTCAAAATGCTTGAACCACTGTCTTGGCAATTGTTTTAACCTATAAAGTGATTTTTCAATTTGCACACTATATTCTCTTATCTTGCAGTCTTGAACTCTGTAGACTGAGATATAGAGTCTCCTCATTAAGAAAAAGGTCTTTACATCGAGCTGATCAAGTTTCAACTCATACTACCACCAGTGCCAATAATATCCAGAT
>JAVJIF010029274.1:0-51135 GCA_038442645.1 Agave tequilana | reverse complement strand
GGTGTCAGGTATCATGTGTCAAATATAGCATGGCAAATATCAGTGTCGGATATCATGTGTCAAATATAGCATGGCACGTACCGGTGTCGGTATCATGGGTCAAATATAGCATGGCAAGTACGGGTGTCGGGTATCATGTGTCAAATATAGCATGGCAAGTACCGGTGTTGGTATCATAGGTCAAATATAGCATGGCAAGTACCGATGTCAGGTATCATGTGTCAAATATAGCATGGTAAGTACGGTGTCGGGTATCATATGACAAGTATAACATGGCAAGTACTGGTGTCAGATATTAAATGTCAAGTATAGTACGGCAAGTACCGGTGTCAGATATCATTTAATAAGTATAGCATGGCAAGTACCGGTATCAGATGTGTCAAGTATAGCAGGCTAAGTATCAGGTGTATACATGTCAGGATCAGGTAACTAATATGTCGGTGAGAGTCACAACTTCAAATATCAGGTATCAACCAGTCACGTAACATGGTACAAGAGAACCGCATAAACATTTCAACTCTTCACAACATATTTTAATAATAAATTTATCTTTTAATTAGCTATGCGAAGCCGAGTAAAGCGGGAGCAGATCTAGGCATACCCGGTATAATACTGGTTTGACAAAGTATAATAACGGTCGGAAGCTATTTATAAAACATGATAAATTTTAGAAATCACTTATATAATATGTACCAACTTGCATAAAGAGACATCATATATTAAAAGTAAGATAATAATTATTAGACATGAAATGATGGTAATAAAGTAAGAAATGTACTCGCCTAACACAAGAATGAAACTACCGAGAAAAAGTCTGAGAAATTCGCTAATACGTGCGAGCAAGCCACTAGCCCTAGCCCATATATATATATATATATATATATATATATATATATATATATATATATATTATATATATATAATATATATATATATTATATATATATATATATATATATATATAGGGGTTACTGTACCTCAGCCAGCAGGCTGAGAGAGTTTCTCAGCCGCGGGACGTGGCTGAATATATGCCACACATCGGCCGCAGAGTGTGGGCGCCAAAAAAAATCTAAAAATCCCGCCTAAATAATCGTGAAACAAATTGACAAAAATACCCCTTTTATATGACGACTGCGACTTCTAGCATTGAAAAGTAAAAAAACATTCCATGGTCACAGACTTAATACAGAATAAAGAATACCAGAGGAAACATGCTATCGTATAGCAATGCGACCTCCTTCAGTACTCCGACCAAAGTCGCAATCTTCTTTCTCATGCCTTATTTAAAAGATTTTTTATAATTTTACAAGGTAGTTCAGCCATGCGACCCTGAGATCAATTCGCGTATATCAAATCTTAAAAAAATTACTATATTAATTAAACTGAATTAAATGAAGTAATTAATATTATATCTACCGTGATACAACAACAGTCTAGAAAAAAGAGACGCACTAATGTTAATCTCGAGAAAGGAAAGATGTGCACCATACGTAATCTAAAGATATAGGCAAACAGTTCTATAAAAAGTTAATTTGTACTTCACGTATTAACCTCTGGAAAAAAAACTCTTCGAATTCTCCCGCAATAAATCTTCAATTAAATATTTAATTTTTTTACCACTTCTTACCATACTCAAACAATCACCTGTAACAATTATTATTACTATTCATGTTCTTCACAAATATTGATCTTTATATAATGCTTGTAACTAATATATTATCTCATACCTACAAACTATATTTTTGCTCTTCCTTTTCAATTTGATTACAAAAACTTTCAGAAAAAATTCATTCTTGAATCATGTCTTCCCCATCTACTTCCTCTGAACACTTGGATTTCAACTTCAATTGTTCCCCACCGGTCCATTTTCTTCAGGATATTCTAGTGAATCTGATACCAGTCTGGACTTCACTCCTTTTGACTATCTCACTACATCAAATAATGTATTAACTGATCTTCCTATTCATGAGGATGATGAAGTTTTCATGTGGGTTAGTGAGGAAGACATTATTCTCTGCCACTTGACGGAGACATGCTTGATGAAAGCATGTCCTCTGATGCTGTAGGCTCGCTTCCTCACAACAGGTCGGACGAAGAGCTTGATATAGACGATCCATTCTGGGAGTTTATTGGTGAAAAAAACTCAGAAACAGGAAGATGATGAGGAAATAAGTGATGAACAGGAAGACCAGGAGAATGAAGACGACGAATCTGCTTATGATGGTGATAATGACGAGGATTAGGATTTCCTGATCTTCTGATCTTCTGATAAAGACGACGAATATTTGTCTTCTTTTAAAAAGCTTTTATTCTCTTTTTTTTGTAAAGACGACGAAATATTTATCTTCTTTTAAAAAGCTTTTAATTCTCTTTTTTTTGTAAGGTCTCTTTCTCACTGTATTAACTTATAAACTCTTTTTAATTACATATGAAACTGCGACCGCTGTTCTTAAACACTGCGACTATAGTCGCAGTCCTACTACGCATGCAATATAGTAAAAATAATTCATAGTTTATAGGCTGCTGAGATAAAAGATACATTGAACTGCGACTGTAGAATCGGTCCTTATTCAGAAACAGTCACAAATAAAGAACAAAAAGATTATAAAATAATACGTAATTGTGATTATACTATCGCTCTCGTTAAGTATTGCGACCATAGTCGCGGTACTGCGATCATAATCGCAGTACATGGTCGCATAATATATGTAAAAAAATCAATTTAATTGTGAAAAGTCACCTAGAGGGGGGGTGAATAGGTGATATGGCTAATCTATGAACTAAATGCGGAATTTAAAAAACTTAATGCAAATTACACTCAAGTGTGATCAACAAATGATTCACACACAACCAAGCGAAGCAAATATGAATGCACAATATGAATAGTTGCAAGGCACAAAGTAAAGAGAGAGATAGAGAGAGAGTCAATGGATCAAGCGCAAACAACAAGATATGTTTCGAGGTTCGAGCACCCAGCTCTACATCCCCGCCTTCGACACACGAAGGATTTCTAATCCACTAGCTAGTCCACAAAGAACTCTCATAAGGAGTACCCAACTCCTCTCTTTACAACCACAAACCTCCTCCTTGAGGCAAGCTCAAATCCAACAAACAATCACCTCACAACTTGAGGGATTAGCACAAAGCAAACACAAGGATCACCTCACAACTTGAGGGATACAACCCAAGGCACAAGCCAAACAAAGATTGGGTTTTTAACTTGGTGGTTCAACAAGCAACCACAAACAATTTCTTCTCCCACACAAATATCCTATAGAATAGATAGTAGATGTTGCTCAAGTGTGGAGAAAACCAATGGAATGGAAATCAAAATCACAAAGAAAAATCCTTGGGAAAATAATAGAAATCAAGATGGTGAAGTTCAATCAAAAGCTTTTCCCAAAAACCCTCTTCTTTGATTTTCCAAACCCTAACAAAAACACCAAAAAGATTGTTCAATTCAAGTCCAAAAACTTCTTTTGATTGCAGCAAAAACACCAGAGAGTATGGAAAAATTCGCACAAAAAATCTTAGAGAAAAACTCTTGCAAATGGGGTATTTATAGGCAAATCTGAAAACTAGCCGTTGGCAGCAGATTTGGCCAAAATACCACTGCCGGTCGACCGTCTAACGGTCAATTTTTGACCGTCGACAGCTGCCGGTCGACCGGCCCGGTCGACCCAAACAAACAGAGAGCAACTGCTCTCAGTCGGTCGACCGGCACGGTCGACCGGCTACAAGTGTAGCCAGCGTGTACGCATCCGTGCACGTCGGTCGACCCGGACGGTCGACCGGCTACATGGTGCGGTCGACCGTTCCGGTCGACCGACCTAGCCTGGCAGACACTGTTCTGGTCAGCAAAAAACATGAAATTTTTAATCCTAAAAATTCTCATTAAATCTCTAAAAATCCACAAAAATAGTTTTACCATTTGCATTGATATATAAACATGTGGTAAAAAGTTTAGCTCAAATATCAATCAATAAGGACTATTTTTGTATTATAGAAATTTTGCCAAAACCAAAAACTGTATTTTCTAAAACTTGAATCTTTGAGTAGAAAATACATTTTGTCTAAAACTCATCCAAATACAAAAACATGATATTTAAACATTTTGAAACATGATGCATATGGATAGAAATCCAATATACATGAAACATATACATATCATAGTTTTTGTTATTAATTCCAAAATATGTTTTGACAAAAGTACCAAACATAATACACATGAAATAGGTAAGTCAAAACTAAGTTTGTCTAGGAAATTAAGCATGCATGTATATAGAACAAATCTAATATACATTAAACCATGTAAACTTGTTTTGATCTATCTATTCATGAAAACCAAGATCGGTTAAACCTAAAACCGAAAAACCGAAAACCAATATTCAAAACATGAAATGTGTGTGTTGTGAACTTGAGCATATCATACTATTCTAATCTTTACAATTAGGATCTAAACCCAAAACTAAACTATGGTACCGATGTCTTTCTTGTAGAGCGCAATCTCCAAGCCGACTCGATCCAAAACTCTTTGATCCACCGAGCAAGTGCTATATATGATCTTTGACGCTCGGGCTCTTGAATCAACAAGTGAAAGATGTGTGGAAGCTTTCACCAACTAATATCTTGATTAATGATCTGAAACTTAAACATCACAAGATAATTAGTACACATAACTACATGAGTTAATCATCATCAAAACTAGAGTGGAAGGCCTTTGGGCCAACAATCTCCCCCTTTTTGATGATGACAAAACTCATGGAGTTATATATGCATGGATTAAAGTTTAAGCTTCAAAGAAGCTCCCCCTTAACTCATGCATAGAATAAACAACTAATAAATGGCTTTAGATACCAATGAAATTATATAACAAATAAACATGTTCTAGATACCAATAAGCAAAAACAAATAATCATGCTCTTGATACCAATGAAAATCTTTAAAAAATAAACATGCTCTTGATACCAATTAAACTAAACATAAACATGCTCTTGATACCAATTATACACAATATATGCAAAACAAAACTCATGATCTCTTTTACAAGCTCTTGATACCAAACTAAGCAAACTAAACATGTTCTTTAAATAATGCTTTGGATACCAATTGAACTTAATAAAAACATTAAAAACAATGCAACATGCATATAAACTCAAATTCTTCTCCCCTTTTTTGTCAATCATCAACAAAGGGGTTTAAAACAAAACTAATAAAAACATAAAAAGAAATTCTTCTTTTCCTTATTTATAAAACTAATGAAAACATATTCTTTTTATATTCAAAACAAGGAATCAAAAACGAGGGATGTTCTTCCCCTTTTTGTCTAAACACAAATATGATACCAATTAGAAGAAAATGTATCAAGGAAGTGCATATTGATACCAATTAAAAATGAAACTATACCAATTGAAAAATAAAAATCTAGATACCAATTGATAAGTAAACAATCATCGTATCAATTGTAAATAAACAATTTTTTATATCAAACATAACAAATTTTGAATTTCTAAACATAAATGTTGATACTAATAGAAAATTAAGTCTAGATCTTAATATCAAACAAATTTGATTTTGATACCAATTGAAATTATTTCCAATTGAAATTATTATTTTCTATCATAAAGTAAGGGAGTGGAAAACAAAATACCAATTGAAGGAAACAATACAAAATTTTCTCCCCCTTTATGAATACCAATAAAACTATGATAAGGCTTGAATTAAGATACCAATTGAAAACTAAATCAATTGAAACAAAGCTGAATCTCAAGCTTATCATTATAAACAAGATTTGTGCTTAAAGATATAGGGATATAATGAGCACAAATAAAACATAATATGTATGAAGAGTAGATACCAAATGAAATTGATATTCTTTGAAATGTAAGCATACATATACAAAAATATATGAGTGTACAAGAAATGTCAAGATTGATACCAATTGAAAGAATTCAATGATACCAATTGAAACAACAACAATAAGATCAAGTGTATACATCATATAACTACCACCCATTTCATGTTCAAGTTTACTATGATTTTCATTTTAAAGTAAACATGAACATGATCTCCCATCCAACCGCCCTTGGATGGTAGGAGTTTTCAAAAATAGGTTTACAAATATAGTATGTTTGAAAACTACTACCAAGGAAGAATATCACAACTAGTTATATGAATCAACTAGTACGAGATCCTTCAAACAATGGACAAAACCAAAAGATATTTCATGAAACATGAAAATCACATGATCACTAAACACTCAAAAACATATAGCACAATTTGTACTCATGAAACTAAGTCATGAGAAAACATTAAAAAAAGTGAGTGTACAAGTGTTGTGAAAAACATATCAACATGAAAATGGACAATTAGGCTCATGTGAAATTCCTTGAAAGCATGAAACTTATCTAAGATGTGAAATCACCAATTTAAATCACCAAAAAAAAAATGAAATTCATCATAAATGTGAAATCACCTAGCAAACATGAAATTCATCCAAACGATTTAAACTTCAAGGCATATGTATGTCATGTACAAACTAAAGTATACATACATATCCTAAACACAATGAGTCCACAAAAGTATGTGCATGAAGGCACGTGGCTCAAGGATGTATATGTATAAATGATAGTTTGAATAAGATGGACATATACATGAGGTTAAAAAAAACATGTAAAATGATGAATACAAGTCAAATACAAGAATCATCAAAACTAGACTATACTAGTACATCAAATGAATACAAATAAGCGTTCAAGCACAAACATATATAAAGGTCTATTTGTAGCTCATTCGTTGTACAAGTATAAATCCTAGTCTTAATGAAAACCATCATTCAAGCAAGTAGTCAAAACATGAAGCATAAAACGGGAATCATAATCCAACATGATAAACATAATAATCAAAACATGAATTATTAAAACAAAAAGTCATAGTCAACCATATGATTAGCATGACAAAGACATGTGCATAAGATCTATGATTAACATGATAGCTAAACATAAAGAGAACACAAAATATGGGTCCATACAAAACATGGGTGTCTCAACAACTGATCATGTAAAGCATAAATCTAATAAACATGGCAAATATCATACTAATCAAAACATGAGTCATCAAAACAAAACATTATAAACATCCATATGATCATTATGTATATGCATGTACATTAGATCTAAGGCATACATGATAGTACTAAACAAGATGAGAACACAAAGATAAGATCCATATAAAACATGGTGTCTCAAGTAACTAAACATGTATAACACCAATCTAATCAACATGACATAAGCATAATGAACAATAAAACAAGTCATGCTATAAATAGATGAACATGAAAAGCATGCAAATAAAAATGGGAGTTAGAGAATGATACCAAAATCGATGAAGGTGCATCTCTAGTTCTCCAACCAATGGTGGTCCTCCCACCAAATCCCCTTGAGAGTGAAGCATCCAAATGGTTCTCTTTTAAGCTTAGAACGCATCCACCTCAAGGCACCAATACTCTCACGTGATGCGAGAGCTCCCACCTACATCAAAAGTCAAGGAGGTGGTTTTTGGTACCCATTTCCTTTTGGGTCCACGGTGGTTAGTATCCTTTCTAACCCAAACAAGATTAGTTGCTAAATTTTCATGATAAATGCGATCATAACAAAATCTAGCAAGATGGCCTTTTCGACCACAATGTGTACATATGTACACATGAGCATACATGTTATGGTTGTATCCGTTGAAAGCATGTGTATGCCGTGTAGGGTGTGCATGCAAAGATGGACCTTGTTTCTTGTGAACCAAGGTTTCCAAACGTGAATGATTCAATGTGCATTGACTCAAAGTGGAGCCCAAACAATCAACACTTTTCTTCAAAACATTTATATCATTTTCAATAGTGGAAGACAAAGTGGAGTATGCAATAGGTGTGCAAGAAGAAGAAGCTATACTATCATGGCACACATGAGAATCAATTTCTATTTTCAAAGATTCATTTTTCTTTAACACCAAATCCAACTCTTTTGAAATTGAATCAATTTTATTTTTCAAAACAAGATTATCTTTAAAAGTAAAATCCAATTTTGAAGATAAAATCTCATTGTGCTTCACAACATCATCACAATCATTTTTGCTTTTTAAAACATCAATCTCATTAAGGACAAGGTCTAGTTGAGATCTTAGTGAGTCACGTTCACTAGTGATCTCTTCCTTCTCTTGCAAAACCAATTCAAAATTAGAACACAAATCCTTTAATTCATTTTTCAAAACAAGATTGTCCTCTTTCAAAGATTGTGTTTTTCCATAAAATTTTCAAGCTTTTGAGCAAGTTCCAAATTTAAAGTTTGAACTTCAAATAACCATGGCAATAGGAACTAGAGCTATCATCTAATTGAGTGTCCGATTGTACCTCAAGGGAGTTATTCCCTTGGACCATGAAGCAATGCTCTTCGGACTTTTCTCTCTTGATCTCCATCTCTCATCTTGTTGATAATCCTTGAAAGCTCGGGAGACGTCAATAAGCTCCAAACTGCAAAAGCCGAATCATAATGATCAAACACGGGTAAAAGATGTTCACTAAGAGATGCTCTAAGTGCTCTGAGTGCTAATGCATTAGCCTTTTTATGCTTGCTACTATTAGGGAATGATTCTTGAGTAGAGGCTTGATAAACTAGATGACCTAGTGATTTTAAATGCCTACTCATATTGGCCTTCCAAGTATCAAGTCTAAAATGGTCAAATAGGAGGGCTATCCATGAGTGCAAACTCGATGAGTGCAAATGAAAATGCAAATGAAGATTAGCAAACCAAGATCTCACTCCTAGGTGGTTAAACCTAAATATCAGGAGCACTAGCTCTGATACCAATTGAAAAGTCACCTAGAGGGGGGTGAATAGGTGATATGGCTAATCTATGAACTAAATGCGAAATTTAAAAAACTTAATGCAAATTACACTCAAGTGTGATCAACAAATAATTCACACACAACCAAGCCAAGCAAATATGAATGCACAATATGAATAGTTGCAAGGCACAAAGTAAAGAGAGAGATAGAGAGAGAGTCAATGGATCAAGCGCAAACAACAAGATATGTTTCGAGGTTCGAGCACCCAAGCTCTACATCCCCGCCTTCGACACACGATGGATTTCTAATCCACTAGCTAGTCCACAAAGAACTCTCACAAGGAGTACCCAACTCCTCTCTTTACAACCACAACCTCCTCCTTGAGGCAAGCTCAAATCCAACAAACAATCACCTCACAACTTGAGGGATTAGCACAAAGCAAACACAATGATCACCTCACAACTTGAGGGATACAACCCAAGGCACAAAGCCAAACAAGATTGGGTTTTTAACTTGGTGGTTCAACAAGCAACCACAAACAATTTCTTCTCCCACACAAATATCCTATAGAATAGATAGTAGATGTTGCTCAAGTGTGGAGAAAACCAATGGAATGGAAATCAAAATCACAAAGAAAAATCCTTGGGAAAACAATAGAAATCAAGATGGTGAAGTTCAATCAAAAGCTTTTCCAAAAACCCTCTTCTTTGATTTTCCAAACCCTAGCAAAAACACCAAAAAGATTGTTCAATTCAAGTCCAAAAACTTCTTTTGATTGCAGCAAAAACACCAGAGAGTATGGAAAAATTCGCACAAAAAATCTTAGAGAAAAACTCTTGCAAATGGGGTATTTATAGGCAAATCTGGAACTAGCCGTTGGCAGCAGATTTGGCCAAAATACCACTGCCGGTCGACCGGTCCGGTCGACCGTCCAACGGTCAATTTTTGACCGTCGACAGCTGCCGGTCGACCGGCCCCGGTCGACCCAAACAAACAGAGAGCAACTGCTCTCAGTCGGTCGACCGGCACGGTCGACCGGCTACAAGTGTAGCCAGCGTGCACGTATCCGTGCACGTCGGTCGACCCGGACGGTCGACCGGCTACATGGTGCGGTCGACCGTTCCGGTCGACCGACCTAGCCTGGCAGACACTGTTCTGGTCAGCAAAAACATGAAATTTTTAATCCTAAAAATTCTCATTAAATCTCTAAAAATCCACAAAAATATTTTTACCATTTTGCATTGATATATAAACATGTGGTAAAAAGTTTAGCTCAAATATCAATCAATAAGGACTATTTTTGTGTTATAGAAATTTTGCCAAAAACCAAAAACTGTATTTTCTAAAACTTGGATCTTTGAGTAGAAAATACATTTTGTCTAAAACTCATCCAAATACAAAAACATGATATTTAAACATTTTTGAAACATGATGCATATGGATAGAAATTCAATATACATGAAACATATACATATCATAGTTTTTGTCATTAATTCCAAAATATGTTTTGACAAAAGTACCAAAACATAATACACATGAAATATGTAAGTCAAAACTAAGTTTGTCTAGGAAATTAAGCATGCATGTATATAGAAAAAATCTAATATACATTAAACCATGTAAACTTGTTTGATCTATCTATTCATGAAAACCAAGATCGGTTAAACCTAAAACCGAAAAACCGAAAACCAATATTCAAAACATGAAACGTGTGTGTTGTGAACTTGAGCATATCATACTATTCTAATCTTTACAATTAGGATCTAAACCCAAAACTAAACTATGGTACCGATGTCTTTCTTGTAGAGCGCAATCTCCAAGCCGACTCGATCCAAAACTCTTTGATCCACCGAGCAAGTGCTATATATGATCTTTGACGCTCGGGCTCTTGAATCAACAAGTGAAAGATGTGTGGAAGCTTTCACCAACTAATATCTTGATTAATGATCTGAAACTTAAACATCACAAGATAATTAGTACACATAACTACATGAGTTAATCATCATCAAAACTAGAGTGGAAGGCCTTTGGGCCAACAAATTGTTCATAGGAGTATCAGACAACATTCAGAAATTATACGAAGGACAGTATTTGATGACTAACAGTTGACAATTTATGGTCGCAGTTACTTAATCATTTATCAGTTCCCAATGCGACTATGATCGTAATAATGAACTGTTTTGGAGTTCAAAGTAATTTAAAATTATAGTGTATTAACTTTTAATCTGTTTTGGATAACTGAACAGTCACCTAGGAAGTATAAAATTTTTGGAAAAAGGTAGAAAATATATTTGACAGATATTCACGTGGTCCGAGAGCTTAAACCTTTTAGAATTACGGGATTAAAATATATAAAGGGTCATCATCAAAGGATTAAAAACATACTAAGTTATTTTTGCTCAAACTCGTTACTCTCACTGTTCGGAAAATAGATTCAAAAAATGTCTTCACCACCGTCTTCACCGGAAAGAAGCCAATCATCTAATGATGATTGGATGTATAGTTCTGAACCGATGCCTCGCTACGGGTCAGAATCTGAGCTTGATACAGACGACCCGTTCTGGGACTTCATTGGTGAACCAAAACACAAACATGAAGAGGAAGAAAGCGAAGATGAGACTGTCGCTGAAGAGGAGGAAGAGACGGAAAGCGATACAGAAGACGAAAGCATGACTCTTGACGACGAATCTGATTACGATGGTGATGACGAGGATTAGAAGTTTAAAAATTGTATGTTGTTTTTTTTTAATATATATAAATCAGTTTTCTAAGGTTAATTGTGTGAATTACATTTTTTACTACTATGTCTTGGTTGAAATGCTGTACAATTGTTACAAACCTTCATTTTAAATATTTTACGCTAAACGAATATACTGCGACCATGGACACAATTAATAATTATATTACTTCACCCGTATAAAATTTTAAAATGAAAGGTTGCGACTTTGGTCGCAGTTACTGGACGCAGACTTAATAAATACACTGCGACCTTGGTTGCAGTTGCTGGTCTATAGTCTTAATCAACAACAACACTGCTACCCTGGTCGCAGTTGCTGGACGCATACTTAATAAATACACTGCGACCTTGGTCCCAGTTTCTGGTCTATGGTCTTAATCAACAACAACACTTCTACCTTGGTCGCAGTTGCTGGACGCAGACTTAATAAATACACTGCGACCTTGGTCGCAGTTGCTGGTCTATAGTCTTAATCAACAACAACACTGCGACGAGGTGACACGTCACCGCAGCAGTTGCTTAGTCGCAGTCTTTGGTCGCAATGTCGACCCTGGTCGCAGTTATTTGTGTTTGCACTGTAGTCTTATGCGACCTTGGTCGCAGTGTCGTCTCTGGTCCATGTTGTTTTGTTTGCAATGCATGACTGCGACCAAGGTCGTAGTTTATTAAAAAACAAATATACTTTTTATTTATGTCCAGGCATTTATGTTCAGGCATGTGAAAATGATACAAAAAACGCTCTCTTATACAATAAGATTGAGTGTTATAATACAGCAGTACAAAGAAGTCCCTCTCTCTCTCTCAGAGGCTGCACTCACTCCTTAAAGCTGCATATGATTCCAAGTACAGGATGTTTGGAAGGGCGCCAAACGAGGATTGGACACTGTGGCGACGATCGAAGCCGATTGCACTGTGATGCACGACTAAACATCAAAAGAGCCCTTGTTGACTATGAGCAATGGTGTTATTGAGGTCTGGTGGCAGCAGAATCCTTCGATTCCACCTGACCCTCCAAAGTGGCGGGATACGATCCTTCGTTGATGAACATCTCTTCCACCAGAAGGTTATCCAGTGAGCATGGAATTTCCTCGATGTCACTTCTGGGGTAAGAGAGGAGGTTTTGAGACCTCACAAGGTATGTTACCCACCACTATATCCACCACATCCCCGCCGCCATACCCACTCTGACCATGCCATGCCAGCAAGCTTGACTGGTGCATCAAGTCCGAGGAGATCTTGGTGAGGGTTAAGTCCTCGTCAGGGATCATGACTTCTTCCTTGTAAACGACGAGGACCATGACTTCTTCCCTTGTGGACGATGAGGTCTATGACTTCTTCCCTTGTGGACGAACATCGATCAAGTTCGTCCATAGGGTCATCTTCATCCATGGAGGCAGGCCCCTGTTAGAGACTCTGAAGAAGGCGGAAATTCTCAGAGCAATTGCTCTCGAAAGAAAACAGTCTAATTATGGGCTGTTAAAGGGAGAGTGAGACCTCACAAGGTATGCTACCCACCACTATATCCACCACATCCCCGCCGCCATACCCACTCTGACCATGCCATGCCAGCAAGCTTGACTGGTGCATCAAGTCCGAGGAGATCTTGGTGAGGGTTAAGTCCTCGTCAGGGATCATGACTTCTTCCCTTGTAAACGACGAGGACCATGACTTCTTCCCTTGTGGACGATGAGGTCTATGACTTCTTCCCTTGTGGACGAACATCGATCAAGTTCGTCCATAGGGTCATCTTTATCCATGGAGGCAGGCCCCTGTTAGAGACTCTGAAGAAGGCGAAAATTCTCAGAGCAATTGCTCTCGAAAGAAAACAGTCTAATTATGGGCTGTTAAAGGGAGAGGGTGAGCCCTATTTATAGGCAGCCCATAATAACCATAATTAATGGTTCATTAATCAGAACCGTCGGCTTTAATGGTCTCCAACCGCCAGTACCGGTTTGGCATTAAAAGACATTAACGCCTAAACCCAATGAAGAGCCGACGCGTAGACAACGTAGACTTGACGTTTAAAGATCTCATAAAATCTTTATGACAGGCCGCGTCTCTCGGAGTGACTCCAAGTCGCGTCCCCTCAGCAAACTTTTCATTTTTCATTTAGATTCAAAAAATGACTTAATCCAAAACAACACTTAATAAAACAACACTGCGACCTTGGTCGCTATGCATGTTAATATAAAGGAAACACTTACTTAACGTACTGCGACCTAAGTCGCAGTCCATGTAATGCAACCCTAGATTGCAGTTGCTGGCCATCTTTATCAATAACAACACTGCGACCTTGGTCGCAATTAATCATGTACACAGCGACCAAAGTCTCTGACTAAGGTCGCAGTTTAAATTAAACTATAAAGTAGAATTTTATCGCAGGCTGAAAAAAATTAATCTGAAAAGATTTTATATTTTCAAAAAAATTTTATCGCAGGCTGAAAAGTTGAAACTAGATCTTTCAAAAAAGAGGTAAGGAAATAGGGCGAAAAGTAATTTATATACAATAACCTAAATCCTATAAAGAGCGGCAAAAAAAAGGGAAAAAAATAATAATAAACAATAAGGAAAGTTATCAAAAGGGGGTATTTGGTAATTTAACTTCTTCCTAAAAGCGGGCCGCAAGTCAGTGAGGTAACAAATTGAGTCACGTCACCGCAGGCTGACAAAGTACTCTCAGCCCGCAGGCTGATATACATTTTTCTCATATATATATATATATATATATATATATATATATATATATATTAAAATATATATATATATATATAAATATTAGAGAGGGAATGTGAGAGGAGATAGAGGAGAGAGAAAGTTATGGAAGGAGAGATAGAGAGAAAATAGGGTATTTTTAGAAAGGAATTAGGAATTAAAAGGGGAGGGGTATTGATTGTAAATATGAGGAAGTAATTTGGGGATGAGGTGGAGGGTATTTTAGGGATGTAGAAAGTGAGTTTATTTAGGGAAAAGAGAGAAAAGAAAAGAAAGAAAGAAATGGAAAAAGAGAAGGAGGGGAATGGTGGTCGGCTGCTGGCGGCCCTGGGACGGCGGCGGCATCGCCGGAGGTAGGGGCGGCGCGGCTGCCCCGGGGAGGGGTGGTGAGGGGGGTGGTGTTGGTGTTGGTGTTTTGTGGTTGATGTTTGGTGGAGGAGTGGTGGTGATAGTTGATGGTGGTGGTGGTTGTGGTGGTTGTTGGAGGTGGTGGGGAGTTAGAGGAGGAGGAGGAGGTGATGATTGGGGGTTTGAAAGTGGAGGAGGAGGTGATTTGATGGAGAATTTTGAAGAAGAGAAGGAAGATGAGGTGATGTGTTATGTTGAAATTGGAGGAATGGAGGTGGGATTTTGGGGATGTTGGAAGTGGAGAAATGTAATGGGGAGATGGATGGGTGCGGCTGCTGTGGCTAGGGCGGTGGTGGTGATGGTGGAGGCGACGATGGTGACGGTGGAGAGGTTGGTTGTTGGGGGAGAAATGAAAGGAAGAAGATGAAGGAGGAAAAAGGGAAGAAGGAAGGAAATTAAAAGGAGAAGAAAGAGAAGAAGGAATGGAAGAGGAATTAGGGGGGGTTGCTTGCTGCTGTGCTTGCAGCAGCCCATGCTGCTGCAAGGAGTGGGTCGGCAGTGGGATGGTTGGGGTGCAGGGCGTGGAGGAGAAAGAGAAAAGAAGAAAAAGAAAGAAAAGAAGAAAAGAGATAAAGGAAAAATTAAAAAAAGAAAAAAAAATAAGAAATAAATTTATAAATAAATATATTATAAATAATATAATTATTAGAATATCCTGGGAGTATAAAATAGAGGAGTGGAGAAGGAAAAAGTAAGAAAAGGAAAGATCGAAAAATATATTATTATTTTAATACGACAAAATTTGACTGTTTCAGAATCGTTCCGAAAAAAATTCTCAAAATAAAAATATTTTTTAAGATGTCTGGTGAAATCAGATTCAATAAATTCAATGTAATTTTTAAATTAATAATCTTGAAATTTCCAGCGATACCGGTCGACACCAGAATCGTTGAAATTTTGATAAATTTAGAAAAATCTCAAAAAATGTATTTAGATAGAAAATAAAATTCTAAGAAGTTTGTGAAAGCCGTTTCTAAAAATTCAATTCTATTTGAAAACTAAAAATCTGAGAATCAGTCAGCGATGCCAACCGACACTGGTTTGGGAGATTTTGCAGAAAAATTCTCAAAAATTTCAAAAAATCATGAAAAATTTAGAATATTAGAAAACAGTGTCTGAAACTGAAATTGGTCAAATCAGACTTCCAGAAGGTCAAATCGGGTAGCAGGCTAGTATCGGGTTCTCGGTCCGGGTCAGGGCTGACTCTGCGTCTGAGAATCCAGATCCGATACACAATAACATAATCATTCACAACCCAAGAACACATACTGGAGGAAAATTGAATTAATACGGTCAAAAAATTTGGGACACGTATCTGGGTACGTATCCCGGAAACGGGATGCTACAAAGGGGGTTGCAAAAATAATGCAAAAACCCCTTGGAGATGCGAGCTGAGCCGACCCACATTTCAAATGCCCAACGACTTTGAGCCGTTAGGGCAAGCGGGCAGGCCAACAATCGTGCAGGCAGGGTCGGGCCAACGCTCGTGCCTGAGACGGTCCACCCGGGCCATGGGTCAATTTTTTTCAAATCCGAGTCCAACCCATGAGGGAGCCGGACTCGGGCCGGATCTGGCCCGGGTACCATCCGGGCCAGGCCTGGCCCCAAGTGGGCCGTGCCCGTGCGTGCCCAGCCCGCTCGACAACCCACGCTTAGTTAGCTCTGCAGTCATACTCTCAAGAAACAAACTGTTCCCAACTTCGTGAACTTGCACCGTCAGAAACAGTTGTCCTCATCGAATCCATGTCACATTATTCACACTTATTATATATAATACATCCAAGCGCATCTGCTTTACTAGGACTCAACAAAGCTCAGCAGATAAAGATTTTGCCTGTACGTCAATGTTCTGCCAAATCTCGTCATGTTTAAATTACAGTATCTTACTCGCAAGTTGGCACAAACTGTGTCTTGTTTGGTGCAGAAAATTTTTGAGAATTTTTTTTTGGAGTCTCACAAATAAAGTTTTTCATGAAAAATTTGGCTACAAACTCTATAATATCAGTTTTTTAATCGATTTCTATCACTCTCACAAGTAAAACTGTAAAAAACTGATTCGCTCTGAATTGTGCACGACTTGCGAGCCCCACCGTTATTTTCCACTTTTAACTTGTTGCTCAGCCAAACACCTTTTGAAAACCTTTTGAAGAAATCTCCTGGGAGTCAAGATTTCAGAATTTTCCACTCAATTCTTTTACAACCAAACAGCCCCTTGATCAGCACACATGCTTCTGACTCATCATTTAATTAAAAAAGAATAAAAATCAAGAAATAGAGATTGAACAGAGCCAGAGATCCAAGTAGTGCATTTTTTTTTTTTTTGCTTTTAATCTACAAAATACATGGCACGTTTACAAAGCAAGCATATATAAACAGAGCCGTTTTTTCCCTCAAGAACAAACGATCTGCATCCACACTAGTTAACCTTTCCGAGAACAGCAGCAGCCATCCTCCTCTTGAGCTCCTTCCTGAAACAACAAGGAGTTGGCTTACAGATATGAGAAGAGCCCATCACAAGGGAAAAGGCATAATTTGTTCACAAGATTTGAACGAATCGATGCACCTTATTAGGTCTCTGTCCATAGTTGAAGCAGATAACATGCCCCTGTTCTCCTCGGCTCGACGAAGAAGGTAAGGGATGACTTGGTCCACAGGGCCATAAGGGAGGTACTTGCTCACTTGGAACCCTGCATTGCTCAGCCCCAGGGACAGCCCATCAGCCATCCCCATCAGCTGGGAGAACTGTAGGTTCTGGTTCCCTTTCCCTATCCCCAGCTCCTCTGCCTTGGCCGCCGCTGCATTTCCTGCAGGTCAAGCATCCATTCATGTCAAAACTTTTCGCGACACAGATTTTCTAGATGAAACCGTAGTTTCGTGCGGTTCACAAACCATAGTATGTGAATTGCCAAATAGGGCTGAAGAAATTTCAAGAGTTTTTTTTTTTAAACCTGATTCAAGATTATGAGTTGCCAGCACCAGCGATCCCGAACCTCTCACAACTCTTTCCAGCATGAAAGAAGCGCAGTCATCGTAGCACGCGTGCGTCTCCTGAATGCTCCTGTGAATGGGTGAAGGCACGCCCAAGGACTTTGCCAACTCGGTCTCCCTCGTCATATAAGCCCCTCTCACCAGTTTAAGCCCAATGAGGAACCCTTCCCTCTCTGCAGCTTCCACGGCCTGAGCCATCCTCTCCTTGGCGTCCCTCAAATAGGCCTGAATCGTCCCGAACACAATCGGATAATCGCCCTGATTGAATTCCAATGCAGCTGCATATGTGAAGTAGTCGATGGCCGGTTGAACAGAGGAGTATTCTGCG
Source organism: Agave tequilana (assembly GCA_038442645.1). Taxonomy (NCBI): domain Eukaryota; kingdom Viridiplantae; phylum Streptophyta; class Magnoliopsida; order Asparagales; family Asparagaceae; genus Agave; species Agave tequilana. Next base: position 33,129 of record JAVJIF010029274.1, on the reverse strand, counting down.
TCTATCAAGATGGGGATATTGACCTCCGCGCATCTTTTGCAGAGTGTGGACAGTCTATTGAGTGCTAGTTGGAGGACCTTCTCCTCTGTTTCGGTTAGGGTTTCGGGTTTTGAGGGGGTCTGATACAGAGGGCTGGATTCTGAGAGGATCGGAATGGAATGAGATTTCCATGGAAGATCAAACGATGGGTCCTTCTTCTGCCATCTCAAGAGATCACTGAGGCGTTCGAGCAGTGAAATCGGGCAAATGGCTGTCACCTTCACACAGGCAAAGCTCGCCTGTGGAAATAATTTGTGTATTAGTCTATGAGCATGTGTGATTATAAACATAACCTATAATTTATAGGAGTAAAATCATAAATTTCTGTAGGGTATAAACTCAATGTGTAACTAATTCCTAGATTTGTTTCAATCCACTGCACATCACCTTACTAGTTCATCAACTAACTTATAACAGTAACAATGAGGGTTTCTAGCAAGTAGCAACAAACTCAATTAATGAAAAAATTTGAAAAATAATTGAAGTTAAAACTAGGACCTTGCACTGCCATATCACCAAAGCTTTAAAATCTACTGAAAAATATAAGAAATTGTTTACAAAAATCACATATTCTCTTATTTATCCAGCTCCTTCTTACTAAAAGAAAATTTTCAAAAAAAAAAAACAGATCCAGTACCTTAAATTAGTTTTTTTAAAAATTCTCATACATTCTTTACTATCCTTATGATGCGCTGACAGATGGGTCCCAACTCAGCTCCTCGGGTCCCGCTTTGAACAAAATAGCTCCTCCACTAACTAGTGGCTCATATTAATCACAAAGACAACGCAACAATTTACCTAAAGTGCCCTGCCACGTGCAAACTCTCCCACTTCCTCCAAATTAAAACTTTTACTCAAAAAACTTGCTCATAAATAACTTGCTAATTACTGGTAAACAATAAACTACACGTGTGCCTAACCCTTAGCTCACGTGCCAGAATCTCCAGCCACGTGTCAAGAATATCCAGGCAAGGACTGACCGAGGATCCGAGCGCGGATGACGTCATCTCGACCATCTCCAAGAACCCGGCTAGGTTGCGGTCGCAGCCGCCCTCGTCCTCGGCGTCCTCGGACCCGTAATCCAATATCCCCTTCAGACCCAAACCCGACAGCGCCCTCATAGTACGTCCCACCTCCTCCTCACCCGCACCCGCGCAGAAGTGACCGTAAACTGACCTCTTCACTGCCCCCATCAGCACGGCGCGGCCCACCGGCTCTCCTGCACCGCTCTGGACCGCATCGCCCGGATCCCGACGTCCACTGCCGGCTCCACCGCCAGGGCCTGCAGGATGGCCAGCGAGCGGACGAGCGAGCGGGTCGGGATCGAGGAGAAAAGGCGCTCGGTGTCGCTCAGGTCCAGGATCTGGGGCGGACTCGGGGTCGGGTCCGGGTCGGTGAGCTTGAGGGAGATCGGGGACGAGGTAAGGGTCGATAGGGGCCGGCTTAGGGTTTGTGGCCGAGGATTCGGGAGGCGATGGCCATGAAAGGGCAAAAAGCTCGGATTTTGATCCTCTCACTGTTTTTTTTTGTTTGATTTTGTTTTCTCTCTGCGATTTTGGGGAATGGCGTTTTATAGAGGGTGTTGGTGTACGATAAGGATGAGCTGTGAGGGGAATGGGGAAATGGGGTGCTGAGTCAAGGCCGAGTAGGAATTGAGGGTACGAGAGTAATTTTGGGCGAGTTGGGATCCGTTGAATGCAGAAAGGGCGATAGTTACAGACTTACAGCTAGGGGTGCCACCGGATACGGATTATCCGCGGATATCCGCATCCGAATCCGCCTCCAATCCGGATACGGATATCATTTTTTCACATCCGTCAATATTCGTATCCGTATCCGTATCCGAAAGGTAGGTGCGGATACGGATATGATAAAAGTAATACCTTATTCGTATCAGATTCGATATCCGAATGTAGCGTGCTTCATAATGATATCGGTATGGAGAAGACTATTCTTCAATGGAATAAGGCATTAAATTTTGATATTTTGAGTTGGTGAAAAAGTAATGGTGAAAAGTATTCGATTCTTGCAAGAGCACCACAAGATATTTGAGTATTTCGACATCAACCATGGCATTCGAATCGACATTTAGCACCGAAGGACGTGTAATCTATTGTTATAGAAGTCAAATGACAATGAATACGATGAATGTATTGATATGTACACAATAATATCATAGTATGTATCACATTTAATATTATAGTAGATGAGATAAAAAATAATATAAGTATTTCTGTTTAATTTATCTTTAACCATATCCATTTTTAACATATCCGATTAGTATCCGCATCCGCTCCGCTAATATCCGATTTATATCTAATATCTGATTTTGGCGGATACGGATATCATTTTTTCACATCCGTCAATATCCGTATCCGTATCCGTATCCGAAGGTGGGGTGCGGATATGGATATGGTAGAGATAATATCCGATCCGTATCCGATCCGATGGCACCCCTGCTTACAGCTCATAGTTTTTTTCCTTTTCTTTTTCTGTAAGGCAGAAAGCCATGACTTCGTAAGATGCAGTAAGGATTACACAGTGTAATTCCAAGCTCCACGTAGAAAGGAGAAGGTAACTCCATCCACAATATAAGTTCAGGTTGAGACACGCAAGTTCAGTCTTATGAGCAGCACGTTGCCACCTGATGTGACCACTGGCGAGAAGGATTCTTCTGCGGTCGTAGATGATGTGGGAAATCCTCCATGGTGGTGTGGAATGGAGATTAATGATACTTGAACAAAGTTTTTGGTGTGGCTCTCAATAATGCACACGCTGGCGCTAGCATTTTTGCGCAAGCCCAAGCAAAAGTAGAATGGCCTCTAGGGGTGTCAAATGGGACGGGCCGGGCGGGCAACCCGCACGGGCACGGCCCGGCCCTCAAAGGACCCGGGCCGAACCTGGCTCGGGTCCGGGTAACAGATGGGCTGGCCCCTAGGTCCGCCAAAGGCGGCCCACAGCCCGCGTGAGCCCCGCGTAGCCCAATGGCTATTATAGCCGTTGGGCACGGGGAGAGGGGTTTTCTGCAATTTTCTCAAAAAAAAAAAAAAAAATTTGATCCCAACGGCTATTATGGCCGTTGGAGGGTATTTGCAATTTTTTTAAATACCCCCAACGGTTATATGCATATTTTCTTGGTTTCTTTTGCAAAAATTACTCCTCTTCTCCTCTATAAATATTTCATCATCCCCACTCCATTTCATTACAATAAAAAGTTACTCATCTTCATCTTCCTCAAGCTCTATAAGCTCTCTACAAGCTCTCAAACCTCAAGTCCTCAAACTCTACAAGCTCTCAATCCCATTTTTATATTCTTGTAAAATTAGAAACTAGTAAAAAAAATAGATGTCAATTCTTCATCAGCTGGATCTAGTCAAGCTTCTGATTCTATATTTCGTGAAAATTTTAGTAATAATGATATGTGGGAAGTCCTAAATTTGCCACTAGACGACGCTCCACAAATTTCATTCATACAAACACAGATTTTAATGCGTCTTCTGATATATCTAGCACTGTTCCTCATATACCTGTAAGTTCTTCTGAGGTATCAGCTACCCCCAGAAATCTTAAATCTGGAGTTTGAAAATATTTTGATAAACTAACTGTTGATAGAGTTAAGAGGGCTCAATGTAAGTTGTATCCAAATGTTTCATATGTTTTTCCCAAAAATTCGAGAATTGGCCCTCTTGTCCAACATATTAAGAGTAAACACCCAAATACCAATCATGACAAACTGAAATTAGCAATTTGGGTGGCACAATAAGCACTTTTACTTATAATCATGCAACAAGTAAAACAAATTTAACTAAATATCTTATTCGGTCTGAACAGCCTTTTAGTATGACTGAAGACAATGCATTTACAGATTATATTAGAACCACTCATAATCCTGATTATCACACGACCCGTAGAAACACTATAAGATCAGAAATGTTTAGAGTATTTGAAAAATAAAAATAAATGTTAGTTGCAATTTTATCATGTTTGCCTCATAAAATTGCACTCACTTATAATTGTTGGAATCCCTTAACGATTACTATTATATTGTAATTACTGCGCATTTTATTGACTCTGATTGGGTTTGAAATAAAAAAATTATCGGTTTTAAAAAGTTTCTCATCTTCATAATTCTTTAAATCGTAGTAACGTTATAATGCGCGTTGTAAGAGAATATAAAATTGATTTTAAAATTTTTACTGTTTTATTTGATAATGTTAGCGAAAATACTACAGCAATTGAAATTTTGAAAAATTATTTAAAACCCATTTTGAATGGAAAAAATTATCATATTCGATGTGTTTGTCATATTATTAACTTATGTGTATAAGATGGTTTAAAAATAATTAATAATTATATTCAAAAAATTAAGATATATTATTATATTTATTAAAAGTAACAGCCCAAGAAGGCAAACCTTCAGACAAATTTGTTCTGACTTAGGATTACCTATTAAAAAGTTACCTCAAGATGTAATAACTCGTTGGAACTCAACATATAATATGTTGACTAAAGCGATTCCTTACAAAGAGGCAATAAATAAGTTTATATCTATAGAATTGCCTAACTGTTTTATTACCGATGAGTAATGACTTTTGAATGGATTTGTGAATTTTTAAAAAAAATTTGAATGAACTGGTATTTATTACTCCAATGACAAGTTTAGTATTTTATGAGTTAATTGAAATAAGCGAAATATTTTCTCAATGTAGAAATAATAATTTTGTTCGAGATATTATTACTCTTATTGAGAAAAATTTAATAAATATTTTAAAAAAATTTATTTTGCTGCTATTATAAATCCTAAGATTAAATTTAATGGATGTAAATTTTTACTTGAAAATATTTATGAAAAAATGGATTATGAGGATAGTTCTGCCCTAATGTGGGTAGATATTGATTCTTCTATAAATGTTGTGTGTGACTTTTATGAAACTATTTATGCAAATATACAATCTTTTTCATCTCAAACTTCTTCAGCCTCTAATAGTAGAAATTCATTATTTTCAGGTCTTTTAATCTAAAACTTCTGACTATTTAATTTAACTTCAATATTATATCTAACGTGTTGTAACTCCTGAGATCGATCTAGACTCTGGATTTGAAAATTTTGATATTTTGACATGATGGAAGTCATATGCATCAACTTATTCTGTGTTTACATCATGACACGTGATTTACTAACTCCTCTGGCATTTACTGTAACAGTTGCCTCAATTAAAGTATTGTTATTTCCTAAAATGTCATTAGTGCATGCATGATATTTTTGTTTTCTGCGTATAATACGCGTATGAAGTAGACCCGTATTATACGGGTATTATACGGGTACGTATATACAAGTGTATACGTAAGTATTTATACAGGTATAAGACTTTTTCTTCCTCCACAAGTTTCTTTTCCTTCCACAATCTTCTCCAAGCTTCTCAAATATTCCATCAAAATATCTCCATCTCCATGGCTAGTTCTGATTGGTCAAGAGAAACACCTCACCCTCCTATTTTATAAATAAACCCCTCTCCTTTATATTTTTACAAAATGATGGGACACATGGCATAAATTTATGGAGGGACACATGGCACAAATCTATGGAAGGATTGAAGCTATAAATAGAGAAAGATGAAGAGAATTCAACACTTTTTCAAAAAACTCTCTCTCTCTTAAAACACTCTCTCTCTCTTAAAGAACTCCCTCCTTTTCAAGTAACAAACAATAAGGATCAAGGCAACCGTAGCAACAACAAAGGCAACAACTACAAATAGCCAAGATCAGCCATACAAGTGAGTAGAACATACTAATCTTATCAATATGATAAATAGAAATGAATAGAAATGAGTAGAAATGAGTAAGAAATGAAATAAGCATGTGGATATGCAAGTATTGACCCTATGTGTATTTTGGGGATCATGTGTTTTCAATTCTGCAAATAATTGTTACTGTTGCTTATGAAATTATGATATTTTACATATCCTGCATATTGATATGGTATGATGATATATGTGTATATATGTTTGTGTTTGTGTTTGTGTGTTTCGGAGGAAGGGACCGGGTTGAACCGGAGGCGTTGAAGGGGAGAACATATGTGTATATATGTTTGTGTTTGTGTTTGTGCGTTTCGGAGGAAGGGACCGGGTTGAACCGGAGGCGTTGAAGGGGAGAACATATGTGTATATATGTTTGTGTTTGTGTTTGTGTGTTTCGGAGGAAGGGACCGGGTTGAACCGGAGGCGTTGAAGGGGAGAACATATGTGTATATATGTTTGTGTACATGTTTATGGACATGATAGAAGTCCTATGCTAAAATCATGCATGATTCTTTAACTTCAGATCTGGAATAGTTTCTTAAACAAGCTGTTTTTATGTAAGTTAGTCGACTAAGTCCAGTAATTAGTCGACTATAGGTGTGATTCTGTAAGCAGAGAACTGCTGATATAGCAGGATTAGTCGACTACAAACAGACTGTAGTCGACTAATCCCAGAGGCAGAGTGTAAACAGAAGTTAAAAATCTGTTTTTCACAGTTTTAGTCGACTAGGACTTACCTACCAGTCGACTAATAATTTGTATTAGTCGACTACACCAAGATGGTAGTCGACTATAGATGATCCACAGATAGTAGCACAACTTTTCACAGTTTTAGTCGACTAGAGGAAACTTCAAGTCGACTAGTCCCAGAATTAGTCGACTATACCAGGAAGAGTAGTCGACTGCAAAAGTCCCCGTTTGCCAGTAAAGAAGCAGGTACGTGTGAAGCAGAATTAGTCGACTAATAGCTCCAGAATTAGTCGACTTACCGTTAGTATTAGTCGACTATAGAGTGGCCTAGTCGACTAGTAAGGCATTGTTACTGTGTTCTGTTTTGGTTCATGGTACATTATGAGATCCAACAAAACTAGTATATTGATACTCATGTCAACCGGATGATTTAACCATGTATGCTTACCTGCTAAGTGCATTTAAATATTGTTTTACTCACTGAGCCGTCAAGCTCACTCTATTCTAACTCTAACTACAGGTTTGGACAAAGGCAAAGGTCCTGCTTAAGGGCAGTGGCGCGGACATTACCACCGGTACCTCAACAGTAGGAGTTACTTTTGTTAGATATATATGGTTTGGTATAAGCATGCTTATGTTTAGCTGTGTTTCAACCGTGGCATGTAAATATTAAAGAACTTGGTGTTGGACTATTCTTGTATGAACATATGTATTGAGATGATAATGAAGACTGTATTCTTATGGATTATAGAACTATGGATGTTAGTATGATAAGTCTCAAATAGATCATACATGTTATCTGATGTATGTGTTGAAGTATTTTTATACTGATGGGCCCCATGCTTGGATTATACGAGATGATTATGTTAAATGGAAAATTTTTAACTGGGACCGTTACAATTGGTATCAGAGCAATGGTTTAGATGTAGAAGGAATAAGAGATGATGAAATTGTTAGGTTATTACATACAGACATGTGATTATAGTTAAGTAGTTGGTCTTTTGGTGACAAGAAGTATAGTTATAAGTGTGTCTAATTATGTTGGTTCTTGATGATAGTCATATGATTAAGATGATTTCATGGACTCGAAATTAATATGTCCGTTTTGTTTACATATAGATGGGAGACTCTGATATATTCTGGTCAGCCTCTAATTCCGACAGCTCGAGTAAGAGCTGGATAGCGGACTCGATGGACTGGGGATATGAGTCAGATGAAACTGACCCTGCAAAAATGATTATGCCCCTGAACTGGATAGATGGTGAAGAGGTCGAGTCGCAGGCATCTAACAAACCTGGACCTACTCCGGTTGACACAAATAGTGTCATAGGAGATTCGGTTGAAGTATCAGTAGTGGAGCACTCGAGTACGATTAAGGAAGAAACTCGAAGGGGCTTTACTTATGGAGGTGTCTTTTGGAACGAGACATGGGAAAAAGACATGGATCTATATGATGACTTAGATGACTGGCACTGTGCCGGGGATGAGTCATCGGAAGAAGACCCCGAAGAGGAAGACCCCGAAGAGGATTTGGATAATAACAACAATACTAGCATGGATCCTAGTGGGGATACCCCACCCTGTGAGGGGTGAATCTTATAACTGACACTTTTGATGTATTTATGTATATAGGCCTAATATGTTAGATAATGGATATCCGTAGGGTTGTTGTATGTACCCTGGCATATATCTTATGAATGCGCAGGAAGTAGTCCGGATATTCCAGTAGGCAGGCATGTCGGAATGACACTTTTTGTATCCATGATGGATGTAACTATATATACATATATAACAAGTTGTTGTTTCACAAGTGACATTATTAGTATGAGTATATGAGAAAAAGTTTTATCCCTACTTAATCCAAATTGTGTAATGTGTTAATAAGACGCCCTTATATTCATATAGGGCGAACGCATGGATTTGAACCAACCACCACCTGAAGAAGCCCTGTCACTCGATACGACACATTATAGCGAGATGGGGAGCGCGCACCCCGCGAACAATAATGAAGACTCTGAAGCTCGAAATAGAGGGAATGAGGAGACTCCGGGTGATGCCGGACTGGCTCGCGCAAGTAGTAAACAGGGCGAGCAACAACAATTCTCATCGAGCACTGGAGCAGTTTCAGAAAATGAAACCGCCCGTATTCGAAGGGAAGGCGGACCCTTTGCAAGCCGAAGCATGGCTTCTACAAATAGAAAAGATTCTGGAAGTCATGAGTTGCACTGATGAACAAAAGGTGTCCTTCTCTTCTTTTATGTTCCAGAAGGAAGCGGAACATTGGTGGAGGGCAGTGAAACTTAGTATGAAGAATACAAGGGAACCAATCACCTGGGAGTTCTTGGTGAACAAATTCACTGAGAAATACATTCCGGAGACAGCCAGAGATAAAATGGCAACAGAATTCTTGGAACTCCGTCAAGATTCTAAGAATGTATCCCAGTATGATCAGAAATTCACTCAGCTATCCAGGTATGCTGATGCTTTGGTTAGGAGTGAAGCAGATAAGACAAAGAGGTTCGTAAAGGGCCTAAGATCAGATATTCGGGGCCGGCTGATTCCATTACAACTGAGAAATTATCTCCAAGCAGTAGAAAGAGCTTTGGAAGTAGAAATGGACATACAAGAAGGTCAGGGAGAATGGGTGGAAGAAATTCCCAATTCTAAGCGCCCCCGTTATCAAGAACCTCCTATGAGGACGGCATCAGGACCAGCCAGTAGCAGAGGATCTGGGTTTAACACCTATAGAGGAGGAGGAGCCAGAGGCGGGAGAACGTGGCTGAGGAACAGAGACACCGCCTCGAAGACACAAACTACCTCTGCGTTCCATCCTAGAGGCTCGGAGGCTCCTTGGTGTCAGAGGTGTAGAATAAATCATTTTGGAAACTGTCTCCCAGACAGGTCTTGTTTTAATTGTGGAGGAGTGGGACATCTAAGGAAAAATTGTCCAACCACGCGTGGAAGCCAAGGATTTAGTAGAGGAAATGGAAGGCCGATCATGAGGACGAATCCTTCCAGAGGACAAGCCAGTAACTCCATGCCACCCAGTAATGCTCCACGTTCTGCTGCAACCCAGTCATCGGTTCAGCAACCTCGGGTGCAAGGCAGAACCTTCGCATTGAACCACCGAGAAGCAATGGCCTCAAATGCAGTGGTGGAAGGTATGATCTCCGTATCAGGACATATTGCTCATATATTATTTGACCCTGGAGCTACTCATTCATTCGTATCTAGTGCTTTTGCTTATAAATTAAATCAAGAATCAAAACCCCTAGGATTTCAATTGGTTGTGTCTACACCTATAGGGGAGAATTTAATAGCTAGCACTAGATATACGAATTGTGAAGTAATAATTGGAGAAATGAAGACCTTTGTTGATCTGATAAAGCTAGGCGAAATGGAGTTCGATGCCATACTAGGAATGGACTGGTTGTCTGCCAGTGGTGCTTATGTGGATTGTAATAAAAAGAGGATTATCTTTAAAATGGAAGAGACTCCAGAGTTTATCTTTGAAGGAGAGAAAGGAAATTATGACATACCTCACATATCAGCCATCAAAGCCACCAAGTTATTGAAGCAAGGGTGCCAAGGATTTTTGGCTTCGGTGTTGGATACCACCAGAATTGATGTAGATATTATGACTATTCCAATTGTGAATGAGTTCCCTGATGTATTCCCGGAAGACTTACCAGGGTTGCCCCCAGATCGGGAAGTAGAATTTACAATCGATGTAATACCCGGTACTGCCCCAATTTCTAAGGCACCGTACCGTATGGCCCCTGCAGAAATGAAAGAACTTAAAACTCAATTGCAGGAATTATTAGACAAAGGTTTTATTCGGCCAAGTATATCTCCCTGGGGAGCACCTGTCCTATTTGTCAAGAAGAAGGATGGGAGTATGAGATTATGTGTTGACTACCGGGAATTGAATAAAGCAACTATCAAGAATAAGTACCCTCTCCCTCGAATTGATAACCTATTTGATCAATTGCAAGGGTCTTGTGTATTTTCCAAGATAGACCTTAGATCGGGGTATCATCAGTTGAAGGTCAAACCTGAAGATGTGCCCAAATCAGCTTTTCGGACAAGATATGGACACTTTGAATTTCTAGTCATGCCTTTTGGACTCACTAATGCCCCGGCAGCATTTATGGACCTAATGAATCGGATGTTTCAACCATACTTAGACCAGTTTGTAGTGGTATTTATTGATGATATTCTGGTCTATTCAAAGAGTCCGGAAGATCATGAGGAACATCTTAAAATTGTCCTTCAAATCTTGAGAGAGAAGCAACTCTATGCAAAATTAAAGAAATGTGAATTTTGGCTTGAGCAAGTAGGATTTCTCGGTCATATTATATCCAAAGAGGGGATAGCAGTAGATCCGGTAAAGATTGAAGCAATCCGAGACTGGCCTAGACCCACTAATGCGACTGAAGTTCGAAGTTTCTTGGGATTAGCAGGGTACTATAGAAGATTTGTAGAAGGATTTTCTTTGATTGTGACACCAATGACCCAATTAACCAGAAAGAATAAGAAGTTTGTGTGGGGAGAAGATCAAGATAGGAGTTTTCAGGAAGTTAAAGCCAGATTAACATCTGCTCCTGTCTTAGTAGTACCTTCAGGGACTGAAGGATTTGTCATTTTTAGTGATGCATCAAAACTGGGATTGGGATGTGTATTAATGCAAAATGGAAAAGTTATTGCTTATGCATCCCGGCAATTGAAGACCCATGAAAGGAATTATCCCACTCATGACTTAGAATTAGCTGCTGTGATCTTTGCTTTAAAGATCTGGCGACATTACTTGTATGGAGTGTCTTGTGAAGTTTTTACTGATCATAAGAGCTTGAAATATATCTTCACACAAAAGGAACTGAACATGAGGCAGAGGAGGTGGTTAGAACTAATAAAAGATTATGATATTACTATTCAATACCACCCTGGGAAGGCCAATGTAGTAGCTGATGCTTTGAGCCGGAAATCAGGAGGAACACTGGCCACCTTGATGACTCGTCAAGTAAGACTATTAAGAGACCTAGAAGAGATGCAAATAGAAGTGCGAGTCATTGATTCTTCAAATTCTGGGTATCAACTGAATCAAGTGAGTATCCAAATTAATCTATACGTGTAACGCCCCGATTCCACGGATACGGGAACGTCACTGCGACGTATATACGTAGGACAGAAATTGCCCCACACGTATATACGCTAAGCAAAAAGTACAACAAGACACAGAGTACACGACAAAGCGTGGTATCAATACATATGCCAACACAAGAAGTACACATACAAAGTTATCACAGGATATTATAAAGTATTACACGATACATGTGTATTACATCATAACCGAGTCCAAAAGAAATATATACAAATATGTATACAAAAAGCTCACAAGTAGAAAGAGGATCTCGTGAGTCAAAAGGTAAGTCTGGCACGAGGGACTGGAACTAGTCCGCCTGCTCGCTAAAGTAAGCTTGGTCCTCTGTGGATGGCTCCACTTCGTTCCAAGCCTCAGAATCTGAATGTGCAAATCCAAGGAGTCAAGACATATAATAATTAACAAACTATAGCCAAGTGGCTAAGGGACATGAATGAGGAAAGATGGAACAATTATAAGGAATATCAACTAATAAGTATGAAAAGCATGAAGAGATAAAATCCTAATACAATGAATCTACAGTTAACGTCTTATTATTATTACTTGTCTTACTGTGATATCTAGCTATGTGACCCAGCGTCCCAGGGCACATAGATCCATATCCTAGTAAAGCAAGGTTGTTATTGGAAACAGCGGTTGTATCGACGAACTATGTTTACAGTGGGTCCCGTGCATGCCCGGGACCACGGTCCAGGGTGTTCCGTTGCTTGATGACGGAACCAGCCGCAAGGCCTATCAGGAGGGACTTATGTATGCCCTTTGTCATGACTGTATCAGGAAGAGGGAGCAAGCACTCCCCTCGGTCCCCTGGAGGCCCTCAGGTTAGACCGGAATATGATTGTACAATATACCTAATGCCACTGTAAACACGAACACATATCGATATCCGCATGTTTCCCCCGACCCATGTGTAAGTTGGTCCATTTTATACAAAAGTCAATTATATCATGTTTGGTTTAAAAGATAACATGATAAGGGGGTGATATTCACAATTTAACAAATTATGGAGCGAGAATATAATAATAAATCATAAAGTAACAAGTGGTGAGATCCATCAAGTAACATGTCATGTAATACCAGTTATGAAGCATGAACAAGGATAATATGTCACACATGTATCATCAAATAAGATCCAAGTTCAGAACAGAATTAACTAAGTCAAACAGTCAGAATTAGTCGACTGGGTGGAAGGGTTAGTCGACTAATAGGGGTCTTAAGTCGACTACTAGTCTGGATGAGTCGACTAAAACTGGGAAACAGAGAGTTGGGTTCTGTTTCAGGGAAAGTTAGTCGACTAGGGTTGTAAGGGTAGTCGACTAACAGGGAACTACTAGTCGACTAATGGATACCTAAGTCGACTAAGTCTGAGATACAGAGAGTTGATGTTTTATTTCAAGAAAACAGGAGTCGACTGGGGAGAAATGGGTAGTCGACTAGGGGGGTCTAGTCGACTGGTATTATGGCCTAGTCGACTAAAACTGTGAAATCAGAAAAGGTTAAGTTTCAGCTAAGGTGGGTTAGTCGACTAGTCCCTAGGTCTAGTCGACTAATCGTGGGAAAACAGCAAACAGAACAGATTTCTAGGGTTTTGTTTGGGGGTCTAAAAATATGATTTTTATGGCTCAAGTGAACATGAATTGTCAACACAAGTATACAAAGAAGTTTACAAGTCTTGGTGAGTAAATATACTCACCTCGAACGGTTAATCGAAGTTCTATGCGAGTTCGGAAGAGATCGTAGTCGACGGTATCACCCACTCGATCCTTGGCGATACTTCCGACGAAGAGAGATGCGCTCCAAATCAGTAGCTTGAGCTAGAGGTGAAGATCTTGTGGTGTTCTTGGAGTTAGGGTTGAGTTTGAGATGGAGAAGGAAGAGGTGAGGGCTAATCTCTTGGTGAAGTGAAGGAAAAAAAGAGAAAAGAATTGTAAAGGAAGGTTTATATAGGATTTGATTTTTGTAAGGGAGATGTAAATAGGGTAAATGTGAGGGGGTTTATTGCAAAATGGGAGAGGGGATGGGTGTCCCTCAACTTGGCCACTTGGCCGGCCATGGGGGAGAGAGAGAGAGGGGCATTAAATGGGGGTTGGTGAGATTATGTGGAGTTGGAATTTTGGAAGAGATTTGTATTTTGGAAAAATGGGAAAAATTTGTGGTTGTGGAGAAAGAGGAATAAAGGAAAAGGAAAAAATGGAAAGAAATCATAAGGAAGATATTTACTCTAACTTGGAAATTGAAAATATTGAAAACATGGATTCCTAGGTTTAAATCAAGTATGCGGAAAATATTTCGGAAAATACCGAAATCGTCCGAAATTCAAGTATCTCGGAACGACTCGCAAATTTTACCAAAAATCAATAATAATATATGAAGACTAATAGTGAAATCCTTTTGAAGAAATACTTTATAGTTTTAAAGCTAAAAATCCCGGAATCAGTTATCTACCGACTCCGTTGGAGTTTTCATAAATTTATAAAATTCTCAGAAAAAGTATTTAAGTAGGGAATATGATTCTAAGAAATAAAGTCTAAAGGACCATCTAAAAATTCCTAACTGTTTGAGAATTAAAATTCCAGGAATCGATCAGCGACACTGGTCGACACCGGTTTTGAAGAAATTTATTTTAATTCAGGAAAAATCCAGAAAATCCTAGAAAATCTAATATATTGGAAAATGATATTTGAAAGTGAAATCGGTCAAATACAGGAAGTAAATCGAAAAATACGATCGAAAAGCTGAATACGTAACTAAGTACGTATTCTGGAAATGGGGTATTACAATCCACCCACCTTACAAAAATTTCGTCCTCGAAATTTCATAAGGTGAAAGGTAACAGGAAAGGTAACAGATAGATAAGGATAAGAGGAAGATAACAGTAGAAAAGAATAGAAGGAAAGAGTTTTTACCAAATCAAGATGTGAAGAGTTGAGGATAGCGCTCTCGGATAACGTCCTCTCGCTCCCAAGTGGCTTCTCCTGGCGCATGTCTGTTCCAAGACACCAACACTAATGGTATAGCCTTGTTCTTCAGTGTCTTCACACTCTTATCCAAAATGGCCATCGGCTTCTCCTGATAAGATAAATCTGGCTGCAGTTCCAGTTCGGAATGATCCAAAATATGACTATCATCCTTTACATATTTCCTCAACTGTGATACATGAAAAACATTGTGCACTCCCTCCAAAGATGGAGGTAAAGCCAATCTGTACGATACATCTCCCACACGGTCCAAGATCTCGAATGGGCCGATGTACCTCGGACTAAGCTTTCCACGAGTACCGAACCGGATAACTCCCTTGGTAGGTGATATCTTTAAAAACACATGGTCACCTGCCTGGAACTCCAATGGCCTTCTCTGTGTGTCAGCCCAACTCTTCTGACGGCTCTGTGCTGCCCTGAGATGATCTCTGATGATTCTGACTTTCTCTGTGGTCTGAATCAGAATCTCTGGCCCCAAAAGTCTCCTCTCACCGACTTCATCCCAACAAATCGGTGACCGACACTTCCTTCCATATAGTGCCTCAAAAGGTGCCATCTTGATACTTGCCTGATGGCTGTTGTTATAAGAAAACTCAGCCAAGTGAAGATGATCTTCCCATGACCCCTGGGATTCAATCATGCAGGCCCTTAGCATATCTTCAAGAATCTGGATAGTCCTCTCAGATTGCCCGTCTGTCTGAGGATGGTATGATGTACTGAATTTCAGACGGGTTCCCAAACTTTCTTGGAGGCTCTCCCAGAAATGGGATCTGAATCTGGTGTCTCTATCTGAAACAATACTGACTGGAACTCCATGCAGACGAACTATCTCCTTCATGTACTTGTCTGCCAAGACCTCCGTTGTCTGACCCACCCTGAATGGTATGAAGTGAGCTGACTTGGTGAGGCGATCAATGATTACCCACACAGCATTGTTGCCCTTGGGACTACGAGGTAATGCCGTGACAAAATCCATGGTGATGTGCTCCCACTTCCACTCAGGTATCGGTAAAGGTTGTAGAAGTCCAGCTGTCCTCTGATGCTCTATCTTTATCTGCTGGCACACCAGACACTTGGCTACAAACTGAGCTATCTCCCTCTTCATAGCATTCCACCAAAACTGCTTCTTCAAGTCCTGATACATCTTGTTTCCCCCTGGGTGGATGGAATATGCTGAACTGTGTGCTTCCTCCAAAATCTTCTGTCTGACTTCTCCTTGGGGAACACAAAGCCTGCTTCCAAAATACAAAGCACCATCTGGATGGATACAGATATCAGTCCTCAATCCAGCCTCCACCTGAGCTCGAAATATCTGTAATCTGGGGTCCTCCTTCTGAGCTTCCTTGATCTCATCAATCAATGATGACTGGATCTGTAAAGCCATGAGCTGCCCTGCCTTCTCAGTTCCTTGCACCAACATCAAATCCAATCTGATGAAATCTCGAATCAACTCCTTCTGCTGAGTGATTTGGACTAGCACCCTGTTCTCTGGCATCCTGCTCAGTGCATCTGGAACTGTATTGACCTTGCCTGGATGATATTGCAAGTCAATATCATGGTCTGCCATAAGCTCCAGCCACCGCCTCTGTCTCATGTTCAACTCCTTCTGTGAGAAAATATACTTGAGGCTCTTGTGATCCGTGTAGATCAACACTTTATCTCCCAGAAGATAATGCCTCCAAATCTTCAAGGCAAAGATAACAGCTGCAAGCTCCAAGTCATGAGTTGGGTAATTCCGCTCATGAGTCTTCAGTTGCCTAGATGCATAAGCTATAACATGATCATGTTGCATAAGTACACATCCCAGGCCTTTACCTGATGCATCACTGAATATGACCATCCCTCCTCTTCCTGAGGGAGTCTTCAAGATTGGAGCTGAAATGAGCCTCTGCTTCAATTGCTCAAATGCTGCGGTACACTCCTCTGTCCAAATGTACCTTTTCCCTTTTCGGGTGAGCTTAGTCAATGGAGCTGCAATCCTAGAGAAATCCTGGACAAAGCGTCTGTAATATCCGGCTAGTCCAAGAAAACTCTTAATCTCAGTCACCGTCCTTGGAATGGGCCAATCCTTCACTGCCTGGACTTTGCTGGGATCAACTGAAATTCCTTCTGCTGAAACTATGTGTCCAAGGAAAGCTATGCTGTCCAACCAGAAATCGCACTTGCTCCTCTTAGCATGAAGCTGCTCCTGCTGGAGAGTCTGCAATACAATCCTCAAGTGTTCTGCATGCTCCCTGTTGCTCTTTGAATAGATCAGGATGTCATCTATGAAAACAACAACAAACTGATCCAGATAGGGCGAGAACACTCGGTTCATCAAATCCATGAAAACTGAAGGGGCATTGGTGACTCCGAAAGGCATAACTAGAAACTCATAGTGGCCATAACGGGTCCTGAATGCAGTCTTCGGGATATCCTCCTTCTTCACCCTCAGCTGATGGTAACCCGACTGTAAATCCAATTTAGAGAATACTCGGGCTCCATGAAGCTGATCAAACAGATCATCAATCCTGGGTAAAGGATACTTGTTCTTGATGGTAACTTTGTTCAACTCCCTATAGTCAATACAAAGTCTCTTACCACCATCCTTCTTGTTGGCCAACAGTACTGGAGCTCCCCATGGTGAAGTACTTGGCCGAATCAATCCCTTGTCTGAGTACTCCTGCAGTTGCTTCTTCAGAATCTCTAACTCCGTCGGTGCCATCCTGTACGGAGCCTTAGATATGGGAGCTGCTCCTGGAACTGTGTCAATAGAGAACTCGATCATCCTTTCTGGTGGCAGCCCTGAGATTTCAGCAAACACTCCTGGGAATTCATTCCACACTGGTACCTTCTGCTTCTGAACCTCCGAAGTAGCCATCCGTGTCTTTCCCTTGGTAGACTTCACTTCTCCACTGAATTGGAACTCCGGTTGATGAGGGATTCTGAAATTAATTTTCTTCTCCCTACAATCAATAACTGCATGGTACTGACTGAGCCAGGTCATGCCTAAGATTACGTCGTACCCTTTGGTGTCTAGTACGAGCATATCTATGGCCAAGATCTTATCACATAGTTCTACCGGACAATCAGTACAGACTCTAGAAGATATGACTACCCCATTCCCTGTACTAATCTCCCATTTGTGGTCTAAAGATCTAACAGGTATAGAATGCAAAGCCACAAAATGGTCTGAGATATAACAATGGGATGCACCTGAATCGAAGAGAGCGAGAACAGGTTTCGAATGAACTCTGATGTTACCTGTTATCACCTCCTCTGAAGCCTCAGCCTCCTCTGCTGTCAAATTATATGCTTGACCCCTACCACGCCCTGCTGCAGTCCTAGCTCCTCTCTGGACTGGGCGAACAACATGCTGTGGAGGAAGGGGAAGGGCTCTCCTCATCACTGGTCCCTGATTCCTCTGCCCAAGTGGCCCTGGAAGTGCCCTCTGTCCATTCGGTCCTTGAGGTGCCGGCAAAGCTTGGTTGGCAAACCCAATTCTCCTGTGTGGACAGGTCTCTACTGCATGGTCTCGTGATCCACACACCAAACATAATCCATTTGCCCTACGGCAATTCTGTTGAGAATGCCCTGGTTTCTGGCAAAAGTTGCAGATAGGACCTGGTCGAGCCATCTGGTAAGGAGCTGGTCTGAATGGTTGCCTCTGAACCTTTGCTGCTCTATATGGGCCTCCTCTTCCCATTGGTGCAAACGGCCTCTTCATGGCCTGGTTCCCCATCTGGTCAACTTTCTTCTTCTCAAGCCCACGCTCCACCTCTCGAGCTATGGTGAGAACCTCAGAATAAGTCTTCAGCTGCTGGGGCATCAAGAAGACCTGTATGTCCATATGCAGGCCCTGCTGGAATCTGCTTGCCCGCTTCTCCTCATCCGTCACCATGTACGGAGCAAAGCGGCTCAATCTAAGAAACTCTGCAGCATACTCGTCCACGGACTTGCTCCCTTACTGAAGCCTGATAAACTGCTCTTCCATGTCCTTCTGAGCAGTAGCTGGGAAGAATCTGGCATAGAAGCTCTTGGAGAATGTGTCCCAGGAGACAGGCTTCTCCAGTCTGGCCTCTTCAGCAAGCCACCAAGTTCTAGCAACATCTTTCAACTGAATCTTGGCGACCTCAACTTGGTTCTCCTTTGGTACTCTGGCTGCATTCAGCAGATCTGTGGTATCCGTCAACCATTGTTCAGCATCCAAGGGCTTCTCTTCTCCCGTGAAGATGGCTGGCTGCAGCCTCCTGAAATCTGAAATATTCCCCGGCCTCTGCTCTTTTGGAGCTGCCAACTCTTGCCGGAGAAGTTCTGTCTGCTGCTGCTGGTTCTCCATCATTGTTTGAATGACCCTCAGAATGTCCACATTCTCTCCCGTGGGTCCATTCGACGCTTGCCCGGAGTGGTTACGGCCCGTCCTTCGCTCCATACCGAGTTAGGAATAGAAAACTGGAATTTGAAAACAATTGGAAGGGGTTTAGGATACAAGGGAATGAATCAAGGAAGGAATCAAGAAGGACTTAATAACTTTGTATATTGTAGTTGGCATCAGCAAATTATTAAAATTTGCCGCTCGATTGTACTTCAGGTGTGAGAGCCCTGGCTCTGATACCAACCTGTAACGCCCCGATTCCACGGATACGGGAACGTCACTGCGACGTATATACGTAGGACAGAAATTGCCCCATACGTATATACGCTAAGCAAAAAGTACAACAAGACACAGAGTACACGACAAAGCGTGGTATCAATACATATGCCAACACAAGAAGTACACATACAAAGTTATCACAGGATATTATAAAGTATTACACGATACATGTGTATTACATCATAACCGAGTCCAAAAGAAATATATACAAATATGTATACAAAAAGCTCACAAGTAGAAAGAGGATCTCGTGAGTCAAAAGGTAAGTCTGGCACGAAGGACTGGAACTAGTCCGCCTGCTCGCTAAAGTAAGCTTGGTCCTCTGTGGATGGCTCCACTTCGTTCCAAGCCTCAGAATCTGAATGTGCAAATCCAAGGAGTCAAGACATATAATAATTAACAAACTATAGCCAAGTGGCTAAGGGACATGAATGAGGAAAGATGGAACAATTATAAGGAATATCAACTAATAAGTATGAAAAGCATGAAGAAATAAAATTCTAATACAATGAATCTACAGTTAACGTCTTATTATTATTACTTGTCTTACTGTGATATCTAGCTATGTGACCCAGCGTCCCAGGGCACATAGATCCATATCCTAGTAAAGCAAGGTTGTTATTGGAAACAGCGGTTGTATCGACGAACTATGTTTACAGTGGGTCCCGTGCATGCCCGGGACCACGGTCCAGGGTGTTCCGTTGCTTGATGACGGAACCAGCCGCAAGACCTATCAGGAGGGACTTATGTATGCCCTTTGTCATGACTGTATCAGGAAGAGGGAGCAAGCACTCCCCTCGGTCCCCTGGAGGCCCTCAGGTTAGACCGGAATATGATTGTACAATATACCTAATGCCACTGTAAACACGAACACATATCGATATCCGCATGTTTCCCCCGACCCATGTGTAAGTTGGTCCATTTTATACAAAAGTCAATTATATCATGTTTGGTTTAAAAGATAACATGATAAGGGGGTGATATTCACAATTTAACAAATTATGGAGCGAGAATATAATAATAAATCATAAAGTAACAAGTGGTGAGATCCATCAAGTAACATGTCATGTAATACCAGTTATGAAGCATGAACAAGGATAATATGTCACACATGTATCATCAAATAAGATCCAAGTTCAGAACAGAATTAACTAAGTCAAACAGTCAGAATTAGTCGACTGGGTGGAAGGGTTAGTCGACTAATAGGGGTCTTAAGTCGACTACTAGTCTGGATGAGTCGACTAAAACTGGGAAACAGAGAGTTGGGTTCTGTTTCAGGGAAAGTTAGTCGACTAGGGTTGTAAGGGTAGTCGACTAACAGGGAACTACTAGTCGACTAATGGATACCTAAGTCGACTAAGTCTGAGATACAGAGAGTTGATGTTTTATTTCAAGAAAACAGGAGTCGACTGGGGAGAAATGGGTAGTCGACTAGGGGGGTCTAGTCGACTGGTATTATGGCCTAGTCGACTAAAACTGTGAAATCAGAAAAGGTTAAGTTTCAGCTAAGGTGGGTTAGTCGACTAGTCCCTAGGTCTAGTCGACTAATCGTGGGAAAACAGCAAACAGAACAGATTTCTAGGGTTTTGTTTGGGGGTCTAAAAATATGATTTTTATGGCTCAAGTGAACATGAATTGTCAACACAAGTATACAAAGAAGTTTACAAGTCTTGGTGAGTAAATATACTCACCTCGAACGGTTAATCGAAGTTCTATGCGAGTTCGGAAGAGATCGTAGTCGACGGTATCACCCACTCGATCCTTGGCGATACTTCCGACGAAGAGAGATGCGCTCCAAATCAGTAGCTTGAGCTAGAGGTGAAGATCTTGTGGTGTTCTTGGAGTTAGGGTTGAGTTTGAGATGGAGAAGGAAGAGGTGAGGGCTAATCTCTTGGTGAAGTGAAGGAAAAAAAGAGAAAAGAATTGTAAAGGAAGGTTTATATAGGATTTGATTTTTGTAAGGGAGATGTAAATAGGGTAAATGTGAGGGGGTTTATTGCAAAATGGGAGAGGGGATGGGTGTCCCTCACCTTGGCCACTTGGCCGGCCATGGGGGAGAGAGAGAGAGGGGCATTAAATGGGGGTTGGTGAGATTATGTGGAGTTGGAATTTTGGAAGAGATTTGTATTTTGGAAAAATGGGAAAAATTTGTGGTTGTGGAGAAAGAGGAATAAAGGAAAAGGAAAAAATGGAAAGAAATTCATAAGGAAGATATTTACTCTAACTTGGAAATTGAAAATATTGAAAACATGGATTCCTAGGTTTAAATCAAGTATGCGGAAAACATTTCGGAAAATACCGAAATCGTCCGAAATTCAAGTATCTCGGAACGACTCGCAAATTTTACCAAAAATCAATAATAATATATGAAGACTAATAGTGAAATCCTTTTGAAGAAATACTTTATAGTTTTAAAGCTAAAAATCCCGGAATCAGTTATCTACCGACTCCGTTGGAGTTTTCATAAATTTATAAAATTCTCAGAAAAAGTATTTAAGTAGGGAATATGATTCTAAGAAATAAAGTCTAAAGGACCATCTAAAAATTCCTAACTGTTTGAGAATTAAAATTCCAGGAATCGATCAGCGACACTGGTCGACACCGGTTTTGAAGAAATTTATTTTAATTCAGGAAAAATCCAGAAAATCCTAGAAAATCTAATATATTGGAAAATGATATTTGAAAGTGAAATCGGTCAAATATAGGAAGTAAATCGAAAAATACGATCGAAAAGCTGAATACGTAACTAAGTACGTATTCTGGAAACGGGGTATTACAATACGACAAGATCAAAAAGGCACAACAAGAAGATACTCAAATAAAGAAGATGATGAAGAAAGTGCAAGAAGGAGAACTCAAGGAGTTTCACATAGAAGGTGATGTCTTAAGGCTTGGACACAGACTATGTGTGCCAGAGGTAGCAGAGATTAAAGAAGAAATAATGAAGGAGGCTCATAGTACACCTTATACAGCTCACCCCGGAAGCACTAAGATGTATCAAGATCTACGTCATAACTTCTGGTGGGATGGTATGAAGATGGACATTTCCAATTTTGTCCACAAATGTTTAGTCTGTCAACAAGTAAAGGCTGAACATAAGAAGCCCCCAGGTTTGTTAGTACCTTTACCTATTCCTGAATGGAAGTGGAGTCAAATTGCTATGGATTTCGTCACTGGACTTCCTCGGACGTCCCAAGGACTGGATACAGTCTGGGTAGTAGTAGACAGACTCACCAAATCTGCCCATTTTCTACCTATCCGGATCAATTATTCAATGGAAAGATTGGCTCAGGTATATGTCCGAGAGATAATTAGATTACATGGAGTACCTGAATCCATTGTATCAGATCGGGACCCAAGATTTCAATCCAGATTCTGGAAAAGTTTGTCCAGAGCTATGGGTACTAACTTGCAATTCAGTACAGCAGCCCACCCCCAAACGGATGGACAGTCAGAAAGGACCATTCAAATATTAGAAGATATGTTGAGAACCTGTGTACTGGATTTTGGGGGAAGTTGGGACAACTATCTACCCTTAGTGGAGTTTGCATATAATAATAGTTATCAATCCACTATCGGTATGCCTCCATTTGAAGCATTATATGGGAGGAGGTGTAGATCACCAATCTGTTGGGAGGAAGTTGGGGACAGAAGACTATTTGGCCCCGATGTAATTCAAGAAGCTACAGAGAAGATCAAGCTAATCAGAGAAAGGATGAAAACAGCCAGAGCAGACAGAAAGCTTATGCAGATAATCGTCGCAGACCATTAGAGTTTGAGGTAGGGGATAGTGTTTTCCTAAAGGTAACTCCTATGAAAGGAGTGAGACGCGCCAGCAATAAGAACAAATTAGCCCCTAGATATGTGGGTCCGTTTGAAATATTGGATAAGATTGGACCGGTTGCTTATCGTTTGGCCCTACCCCCTGCCTTAGAAAGGATGCACAATGTATTTCATGTATCTCAGCTGAGGAAGTATGTGCCCGATCCTGCT
This sequence comes from Agave tequilana, assembly GCA_038442645.1. Taxonomy (NCBI): domain Eukaryota; kingdom Viridiplantae; phylum Streptophyta; class Magnoliopsida; order Asparagales; family Asparagaceae; genus Agave; species Agave tequilana. The sequence goes on along the minus strand of JAVJIF010029274.1, from coordinate 9,837 downwards.
CATATCATCTCCTATGAACCCCTGCATATGATAGAAGACATATCTTACACGGAAGAACCAATACAAATTCTTGATCGCAAAGAGAAGAAATTGAGAAGCAAAAAATATTCCCTTGGTCAAGGTTTTGTGGAGAAATCAAAACATAGAAGAAGCCACTTGGGAGCTGGAAGAGGAAATGAGAAAGGCCTATCCGCATTTATTCCAAGGTACGTTAAGTTTCGAGGACGAAACTTTCATAAGGAGGGTAGAATGTAACAGTTGCCTCAATTAAAGTATTGTTATTTCCTAAAATGTCATTAGTGCATGCATGATATTTTTGTTTTCTGCGTATAATACGCGTATGAAGTAGACCCGTATTATACGGGTATTATACGGGTACGTATATACAAGTGTATACGTAAGTATTTATACAGGTATAAGACTTTTTCTTCCTCCACAAGTTTCTTTTCCTTCCACAATCTTCTCCAAGCTTCTCAAATATTCCATCAAAATATCTCCATCTCCATGGCTAGTTCTGATTGGTCAAGAGAAACACCTCACCCTCCTATTTTAAAATAAACCCCTCTCCTTTATATTTTTACAAAATGATGGGACACACGGCATAAATTTATGGAGGGACACATGGCACAAATCTATGGAAGGATTGAAGCTATAAATAGAGAAAGATGAAGAGAATTCAACACTTTTCAAAAAACTCTCTCTCTCTTAAAACACTCTCTCTCTCTCTCTTAAAGAACTCCCTCCTTTTCAAGTAACAAACAACAAGGATCAAGGCAACCGTAGCAACAACAAAGGCAACAACTACAAATAGCCAAGATTAGCCATACAAGTGAGTAGAACATACTAATCTTATCAATATGATAAATAGAAATGAATAGAAATGAGTAGAAATGAGTAAGAAATGAAATAAGCATGTGGATATGCAAGTATTGACCCTATGTGTATTTTGGGGATCATGTGTTTTCAATTCTGCAAATAATGTTACTGTTGCTTATGAAATTATGATATTTTACATATCCTGCATATTGATATGGTATGATGATATATGTGTATATATGTTTGTGTTTGTGTTTGTGTGTTTCAGAGGAAGGGACCGGGTTGAACCGGAGGCGTTGAAGGGGAGAACATATGTGTATATATGTTGTGTTTGTGTTTGTGTTTGTGCGTTTCGGAGGAAGGGACCGGGTTGAACCGGAGGCGTTGAAGGGGAGAACATATGTGTATATATGTTTGTGTTTGTGTTTGTGTGTTTCGGAGGAAGGGACCGGGTTGAACCGGAGGCGTTGAAGGGGAGAACATATGTGTATATATGTTTGTGTACATGTTTATGGACATGATAGAAGTCCTATGCTAAAATCATGCATGATTCTTTAACTTCAGATCTGGAATAGTTTCTTAAACAAGCTGTTTTTATGTAAGTTAGTCGACTAAGTCCAGTAATTAGTCGACTATAGGTGTGATTCTGTAAGCAGAGAACTGCTGATATAGCAGGATTAGTCGACTACAAACAGACTGTAGTCGACTAATCCCAGAGGCAGAGTGTAAACAGAAGTTAAAAATCTGTTTTTCACAGTTTTAGTCGACTAGGACTTACCTACCAGTCGACTAATAATTTGTATTAGTCGACTACACCAAGATGGTAGTCGACTATAGATGATCCACAGATAGTAGCACAACTTTTCACAGTTTTAGTCGACTAGAGGAAACTTCAAGTCGACTAGTCCCGGAATTAGTCGACTATACCAGGAAGAGTAGTCGACTGCAAAAGTCCCCGTTTGCCAGTAAAGAAGCAGGTACGTGTGAAGCAGAATTAGTCGACTAATAGCTCCAGAATTAGTCGACTTACCGTTAGTATTAGTCGACTATAGAGTGGCCTAGTCGACTAGTAAGGCATTGTTACTGTGTTCTGTTTTGGTTCATGGTACATTATGAGATCCAACAAAACTAGTATATTGATATCATGTCAACCGGATGATTTAACCATGTATGCTTACCTGCTAAGTGCATTTAAATATTGTTTTACTCACTGAGCCGTCAAGCTCACTCTATTCTAACTCTAACTACAGTTTGGACAAAGGCAAAGGTCCTGCTTAAGGGCAGTGGCGCGGACATTACCACCGGTACCTCAGCAGTAGGAGTTACTTTTGTTAGATATATATGGTTTGGTATAAGCATGCTTATGTTTAGCTGTGTTTCAACCGTGGCATGTAAATATTAAAGAACTTGGTGTTGGACTATTCTTGTATGAACATATGTATTGAGATGATAATGAAGACTGTATTCTTATGGATTATAGAACTATGGATGTTAGTATGATAAGTCTCAAATAGATCATACATGTTATCTGATGTATGTGTTGAAGTATTTTTATACTGATGGGCCCCATGCTTGGATTATACGAGATGATTATGTTAAATGGAAAATTTTTAACTGGGACCGTTACATTTACAATACCTTCAGAGTCTGCTTTTAATACAGGTGGGGGAGTGCTGACTGATACAAGAAACCGTCAGGCATCGGATGCGATCGAGATGACCATATGCGGAAAGAATTGGCTGGATGCGAAAAAGAGAAGTCAAAATAAAACAATGATAATTTCATCAAAGATTCTCCAAAACACTCCCCAGAAGATGAATGAAAACTTGTATTTTTTAATTTATGATTGATAAAATATATGGAGACTGAAGACTTGTACTTTTTTATTCATTAATAATAAATTTTTAAAAAAATTTAATTTATATTTCAATTGTATTTGTATCCATTATCCATTTATTAGATCATTAATAAAAAAAAATATTTTTTCATTTCACATCTTATAATTTCTTTTGTCAATTTTTTCACAACCTAAATAAGTATTTTTTTTATTTTTTTTAATTTTTTAGAATCTTTTAGAAATTTTTTATGAGCTGGCCCGCCCTGGGTCTGGCCCGCGCCGGTCATGGGCCGGACCCGGACCCGGACCCGGACCCGGGCCTGCCCGAGCTGCCGCCTTTCCGCTAGGCAGGCCGGTCCCGGCCCGGCCCGGCCCACTTGATGACATCCCTAATGGCCTCGCCTTCACCAACATCAGGGTCCGCAGAACGGACTTGTGAGGCTGCCACTTGTTCGACGTTGGCACTGTGATTTGCCGTAAATGGCAGCAACACTGTCTCTCACGGCAGCATCCACGTTGATTTTGAGTTCATCTTCTTTTTTTTTGTGCGAACAAGGCGGAGGAATCTTTGGTGGTGTTGCTCTTTTTTTTGTTAAACTTGTGTCACGTGATTAATTCACAGCTCCTTGAGAATTGGAAGACAGTTGCGAAAGAAAGTGGCGATGGTTTACTCTGTCCCATTGGAATCACAATTGTCCTCTCAAAAAAACAAGTGGTTCATATTGAATTTAAAAAAAAAAAGCCAACTCTTCAGATTAAATTTTCTGTTTAAAAAACAAAAATTAAGAAATAACAAGTGAAAGAAAAAGAGATTAAGCTAGCTAATATATTCAGATCAAAGAAAGATTAAGTTAGTTAACTTGATTAGTGAGGATTGATTTTCATCTTTCTACTCTTCTTCCTATTCTTGAAATTAGGCGTAAGATGTCGTTATACGTATTTGATGATGCGCCTGGATTATGACATAAACTGTTATGCTCAAAATTTAGGTATAAGTTTATTTAAATTTTAATGTAGAACTTTAAATAAATATCTCTCTCTGTTGTTAACTCATGAACGGGTAAAAGATTTGAAATTGCATTTACATCTCAATATGCTTGCGTCACTCACACATGTCGTAATAAAAGTTTGACTAATTTGTCCAAAACTATCATAAACTATCACTTTTTTCTCAAAAAAAACTCTAAACTATCAAAATCTCAAAATAATGCCACAAACTATTCATAGAGGTTCTCAAAAAATTCCCCAAAAAAATTTAGAAATAGCTCCTCATATAGAGCAATCCTACACAGTTACAAATTTTCAAAAAAGTATCATTAATGACACAAAAAATCATTGCAAGTTTTCAATTATCTTTGTGTATTTTTTGGTATCGCTAATGAATTTTTCCCTGAAAATCTGTAACATGTATGAGATTGCTCTATGTGAAGAGTTATTTCTAACTTTTTTTTGAGGAATTTTTGAGAATCTCTAACAATAATTTGTGATATTATTTTGAGATTTTTTATAGTTAAGAGTTATTTTTTTTTGAGAAAATAGTAATATTTTATGATAGTTTTGAGAAATTTAACCTAAAAGTTTTCAAAAGAGTTTTATGTATTTGAAGTAATACCCTCTGTTAAATTAGTTAGAGTGTAAGTATTCACTTCTCTACAGAGCATGTTATTTTAGAAGAACAAAATTAAAATAGCAGGTCCCACTTTTCTAATGGTAAGAAGATGCATACTGCAAAGTCAAAATACTCTTTTTACATATTATGAGCCGCATTTAGAGAACAATTTATAGAAATCCGCCAAATTTGTGTGTGGTGTTTTCAGTGGTATCCTTATTAGAGAAAAGCAGAGAATAGTTGTGTGTGATATTTTTAGTAGTAATCAGAAGTGAATCCCTTTCTCAATCAAGATCGAAGTGTATATGTACATGTTGGAGTTGTAATTGAGGGCGCATAAATTCTGGATCTCCATAACTGCATGATTTACACGTTGTGAATTTTCTCATAATAGCTTAGTTCACGCCGCTTGATTGTTGGAATCGTTACGCAGAGATATCCCCACTATCCATAACAGCCCGCATTAAAGTAGGGCGTTGTAACATTTCGAACGTGGGGATGGTCTGCCGGCATAACTGAACCCACGAAGCGCGAGGATCCTGCCACTAAGTTGTAATCAGCATAGAAGCAATAGTTTTCGAGGAGGGTCTTCGTCTCGAAAGTTGGTGCCCCTGACTAACGGGACAACCTCGCCCAAGTAGAGCATCCCTGGTGGATGATCTTGGATCGTTGTGGTTCCGGAAGGTTGCTCAGGCATGTGTGGGCTCTGGGCAGGACCCAAGGTTTTCTCTTTGAGCTCGTACAGGGCTTGCTAGTATGTCGAGTTGTTAGTCGCTTGGGACGTTTCTGACGCAGCGAAACACATGTCGTGATCTTCACAAGAATCAAAATCCGACCACTATAGATGCCCCTGCTTTCCCCTTTTTGGAGTCTTCGATCGGGAAGATGGGGAAGCATAACTGACTTGAATCTCTGATTTGGGATTAGGCTTGTCGTTCTATGGTCAGAGATAAGTAACGGCATATCTCTTCAAATGTTGCACATTTAATTTACCCTTGTTTTGTATGACCAGCTGTCAAATCATGTGTCTGATCGGCTTGCACAATAGAAAGATAACAACTGTTTAGACTGCCAGCCCCCGTTGAGATAGGTGTGACGGTTCAATCTGAATCAAGGGGACGCCACAATGCCTTAATTCAAATCCGAGGACATCATTGCGATGACATCATCTCTCAGTGTATAAATGAAGGGAATACTCAGAGAGAGGATCCTTCTGAGAACCCTAGCTTTCGAGTTCTCTAAATTCTTGCCTCCAAAACATTATCGTCCCCATCTTTACGCTTAGAACTCCTGGCCTTAGGATCTTCTCAAGATGACGAAGGGAACTGCCACCAAAGAGAAGAGAAAAAGCAAGAGTGCTGTCAACGAGAAGAAGGAAAAGAGATCTTCTCACTAGACTAAAGTGGGGATGGATTTCGATTCAAAACCATCCATCCTTTGTAGCTAGAAAAAGGTAAATGACTATTTGGTGAGGTATCGTAGTCGTCTGTCGCTGATGGCTGTGGTGGAGTTTTGTCCTGCCACGACGGATGTAAAGGTGACTCCTCCCGCTGGGGGTGTATACTTTCACCCTAGATCTTGGCATTGGGGTTTCACTGCCTCTGATTCATTGTCCAAAGTGTGTTGGGGTATTATCAGATTTCTCCAACTCAGTTAGTGTCAGGCGCTTGGCGGGCGATCCTAGCTTTTGAAGTCCTTTGCTGCACCTACACCCCTCCTCAAATGGGCTTGATGAGTTCCACGTTGCCTATGTGATGAGGAAGACTGGGACTGTGTCCCTTTTTTAAACCGTGGAGTGGTTGACAAAAGTTGATTGTCAACTTAGTGGACATCGACCATGGGTGGAATGACTCAGTGGTCCGAGTTTTCTGGTCCCTGGGAAGTGACCTCGAAAAGCGACGCGGCTTGTTTCTGTTAGTTTCTAGGATCAATCTGACAACTAATCAATATCACTGAAATATCACCGATCTAATTGGCCAGGTCAGTTAATATCAGGTGGGAGATTTTCCGTTCAATAGAACGTTCCTTAATTAAGAACCACCTTTCAATTACCTTCTTGGTTAAACACCAATTAGACTGGTATAAGTCAGTCTCAATATACTGAATATCAGTATAACCCCTGTATAAAGAAAATTAATTCACTTATATAGTACTTGGAGTGAGGTATGCTTAAAGTGAATCTCCTTAAGACAATTACATCCCCCGCACCGGTGCTAACGGGTTACTAGACGCTAGTCTCCTAAGATACAACACTTCTTCACGGTATTTGGATAGCACTACCAAAATCACCGTACGGTCGAATCGTAGTTACCAGTACCTTCACAGGATTATAAAAGCAGTAGGACCAAGACAAATTTCAGGGAGAATATTGTCTTACTTTAGAGGAGCACCCACGTAGAGAGAAGGAGGAAGGTAGAAGAATATTCTTCTTGGAAGTCCCAGATTCAGACAACAATTCTATTAAAGAATCTGTTAAATTTTCTGAGTCTTCTTTCAGAACGAATTTTTCAAAATCTCTGGAAGTCTCTTCGGAATTGAGTTGCAGAAAGCCCACTTCAGTTGGACTTGAGTTGCAGAAAGCCCACTTCAGTTGCTTCTGTTTTCTCTGTGTTGTTGTGTGTCTTAGTTTGAGAAAATAGAGCGCTATTTATAGCGCTCCGGGAGGGAGTAAAGGAGTCCAAACCCAACCGAAATAGTTGCAAGTTCCGTCTGAACCGTTGCAATGGTTTGTTCAATCGCAGCAACTGCCCAACTATTCGCGGCAGTTTGCTGACAGCCGTTGCGCTGGGCGGTTTGGATCCGGATGGCGGAGCGGGTATGATCCGCAATCTGTGAGACCCGGTTCAAAAAGAACAGAACCAGGTAGGGAACTCGAACCGAGCCCGAGCCCGGCCCAGCATAGCGAAAGTTTTATCGGACCTAAACCTGAGATAGGTGAACTAGGTCTTAAACCTTCTATAGCGAAAAGTTTTATCGGACTTACTGGCTAATCAGTGAACTAGGTCTTGAACTGTTAGCTGTTAGTATAAGCCAAGTCAACAAGCTTCACACAGTAACTTTCCAAATCAACTTTAGTTCTCGGTTGTGTCCATTTTGGCCCTGGACTTCTTGGTTTCAGAGAGTATCTTTAGGGAATAACAGCCTCCATAGAAATTTTCAAAGAGTTGACCCAACTCTATACTTACATAGGTGATCGTCCTATTAAGAATAGTCTATTTACTCTACTTGTTTAGTAACAAGATATAATCATCATTAAAGCGTTAAGCTTATCCTTAATCCACTTGTAGAAAGCACTTATGTGCACCTTAGGAATGGATTGGAGTCAAGCTCCTAAGTGCTTACTTGCTGAGTCAATCATAATAGTTTTTCCTCTTGAACTTAGTCCATGGGATCTCCAGTCGCTAAATAAGGTTTCCATTAAGCTGATTTGGTAAGGTTAGGCTTTTCGACGCGTAGTTTATACGCTCTCCACTTAAACTTTAGTAAGCGGATCCACTAAATTATCTTTGACGAGACAAAGTCAATAGAGATAATGTCATTTGAGAGCAACTGTTTAACAGTATTATGTCTACGACGAATATGTCTAGACTTACTGTTGTATATAACATTTTGTGCCCTAAATATAGCTGCTTGATTATCGCAGTGTGCGCATATAACAGGCACTGGCTTTTGCCATAATGGTATATCTTTCAAAAATTGTCGAAGTCATTCTGCTTCTTCTCCGGTCTTATCTAAGATTATGATTTTGATTCCATAGTAGAACGGGCAATACATGTTTGTTTGAAAGATTTTCAAGATACTGCTGCTCCTCTAGAGTAAATACGTATCCGCTAGTTAATTTTAATTCTCAGAATCTGAAATCCAATTAGCATCACTGTATCCTTCAAGTACAATGGATACTGTCCATATCTTAAGGCATATTCCTTAGTATATGATACGAAACCCATACTCGTAGTAGAGCAGTCCAATGATCATCACTAGGGCACTAGTGTATCTGCTTAACTTGCTTACAGCGTAAGCAATATCGGGTCTAGTGCAATCATCAAATACATTAGTCTTCTGATAATCTGAGAATACTCCAACTGGCTTACTCCAGTTCCTGTATTCTTACGAAGGTGGATGTGTGAGAGAAAAGAATTTGTATTCTCTTTTATCCTAAGATCCTTGAATCTTTCTATCATCTTCTCCACGTAGTGAGATTGAGATAGACTGATTCCATCTGGAGTTCTTGTGATTTTAATTCTTAAATACATCAGCAAACCCCCAGATCATTCATGTCAAATTGTTGGATAGCATTTTCTTAGTGGACTTAATAATTTCAATATTAGTCCCAAGTATCAACATGTCATCTACATAAAGACAAACAATGATATATGCATTTTTAACTGTTTTAGTGTAAGCACACTTATCACATTCATTGATAGTGAATCCATCTTTGATCATGACACTATCAAATTTCTCATGCCATTGTTTTGGAGCCTGCTTTAGACCATATAAGGATTATATCAATTTACGCACTTTGTGTTCTTGGCCCTTGACTATAAATCCTTTAGGTTGCTCCATATATTTCTTCATTTATTCTCCATTTAAGAATACAGTTTGACATCCATTGATGGATACCTAAGTTATGCAATACTGCAATTACAATCAATATCCAAATGGAGGTTATTCTTATTGCTGGTGAATAAGTATCGAAGTAGTCAAGTCTTCCTTTTGTCGATAACCTTTGGCTACTAATCTAGCCTTGTACTTATCGATAGATCTATCGGGTTTTATTTTTTTTTTGAAAATTAACTTACACCCAATGGTTTAATGCCAGGAGGCAAGTTTGCCAATTCCTAAGTATGATTACTTAGTATGGATTCTATTTTGCTATTTATAACCTTCTTTCTACATTTGTGCTTCTGGGGTAGACATAACCTCTTAAATGTTTAAGGCTCGCTTTCAATAGCGTATGCTTGAAATCTGGACCAAAAGATTTTAAGATTCTAGATCTCTAACTTCTTCTTGGTTTAATTTCCGCATTAACAATCGGTTCCTCGGGGCTTTCGTCCCTGAACGCCATACTCATGTGTTCTTTTTCCAAAAGTCTTATCTGTTCCCGTTTGTATGAAAATGTCTTCAAAGAACACAACATCTCTAGATTCGATAATCATATTTACATGAAATCTGGTGTTTCTGATTTATGAACCAGAAATCTGTATGCACTACTATTCAAGGCATAGCCTATGAATATGCAGTCCATAGTTCTTTCTCCCAACTTAGTCTTTTAGGTAATGGTGCTAGCACCTTTACAAGGCACCCCACATTGAGGTAATGGTAGGAAAGTGTCCTTCCATGCCATAACTCAAATGGTATAAGATCAAGTTCTTATGGGGTATTCTGTTTAGAATATAATTGCAGTTAACAGAGCCTCCCCCCACAAGTTCTGCGGAGCCCAGAACTTACGAGCATGAAATGACCATCTCTTTCAAAGTTCTGTTCTTCGTTCAGCAATTTCATTTTGCTGAGGAGTATATGGTGCTGTAGTTTGATGGATTATACCAAATTTAGCACATAACTCACTAAAATCATT
>JAVJIF010029273.1:0-70601 GCA_038442645.1 Agave tequilana | reverse complement strand
CCCCAAAAGTCCCAATTTATAGAGCTAGAAAAACTAGCCGTTGGAGCAGGGTTGGCCTGACGGTCGACCGCCAACGGTCAGATTTCTGACCGTTGGGGGCAGGGTCGACCAGCCGGTCGACCGAGACCTGGAACAGAGAGCAGATCTCTTGTCGGTCGACCGGCCTGGTCGACCGGGGCTTTCCAGAGAGCAGACCTCTCTGGCGGTCGCCGTTTCGGTCGACCGGCCCTCCAGCAAAGGCTGGCGTGCACGTCGGTCGACCGGCTCGTCGACCGACTTCAAGCTTCAGTCGACCGGTTCGGCGACCGGCTGAAGCCAGGACAGGAATTCTGAGATTAAAAACTGGTCATTTTGCTCAAAAAAATCCCATAAAATCATAAAAAAATCTACAAAATAGTTTTAACATTATACTTTGAAAATCAAACATGCTTGAACAAAATCAAGACATGTTACAAACAATTTTGAACTATTTTTGAACTTAGAAATTTTAGCTAAAAACGAAAACTGTATTTTCCAAAAATTTGATTTTCTAAACTTCTCTAAATACAAAACAAGATATTTTAAACTCTTTTAAAGCATAAAGTGTATGGATATGATCCACTACACATACCTGGTGAAATATCTATGTTTTTGACAATAAGCACTAAATATGATTTGGTTAAAGACATGTATACTTTGAATACCAAAAACAAGTTTTCTAAAATGAAAACTCTTTTGTATGTTTCCAAAATAAAAATTCTTTTATGGAAACATATCTAAATCAAGAGTGTGTGTGCATATGGTATACTTGAGCAATCCACCAACTATTCTATCCTTTACATTTTATCTAAAAACAAAATCTTATAAAAAAAAACCTAGACTCAAGTCTTGATCTTGAAGTCTTCACTTGAAGTCTTCTCTTCTTCTTGACTTGGTCCAAAACACGATCCATAGAGCTAGACTCCTCTTGAGTACTTGATGTGGTCTTGATGCACAAGCTCTTGAATCAAACCGTGCTAGCTCCAAAATTGACTTTAAATCCTTTGTTGAAACTACACACTTACTAAGATCTTGATCACAAATCTGAAACTAAATAAGCACAAGATCATTAGTACCATAACTACATGAGTTGATCATCATCAAAACTAGAGTGATAGGCCTTTGGGCCAACAGTTACAAGTTCCTATCAACTATGTAATTAAAGTGAACAATCGTGGATGTCTCATAAAGTAGTATAAGAAATCAAACTAGTAAAACATAAAAGAAAGTCACATGAAATGATAAGTGTAACATGTAAAGCATACTGACAATGGTAAATACACAAGAACGAACACTCACATGAAATGACGTAATTCGGGAACCGAATCGCCGTCTGGTCTTCACTGCACGAATTGGCACTGATCCACGGATCATCCCATAGGTCGGTCTTCAAATTGCCTATGCATTGGGTTCACAACGAGCACGAATTCGAATCAGGTCCGATCTCCTGTAACTGGTCCGGATCTCACCAAACAGATCCAAAATATTGTAACACGCAACCGAACATACAAATAAATATAAATGTACACTAACACGTTCCCGAGAGCACACCGACACATACGTGTACACCCACGTACATACGTATACAAGTACACGTACATACATAGTCTATATATATATATACACACATGCATTCTATATATATATATATATATATAATTATATATATTATATATATATATATATATATATATATATATATTATACACACACACACATATACAATCATCAACTCACGCACACACACTATATATATATCAAAAGTATGCATGCACTTAATTAAATAACATACACTTAATTAAATGACACACTCATCCACACAAATAAATAGCAACCCATGCATATAAATCATGCCACATATACATGCATATCACTACTCACGCGCACACCAACACACATTTAAATGAACTTCTCAATTATTATAAGATTGCCCTCCCATATTTAATAACTTCCACATTATTACACAAATGCCACCATACAAATAAATGTAAAAAACTACCTCGAGCCGATTTGCGGCGCACCGACGGAGGCTCCGACGGAGGCGTCCGGGGTCGCAGAGGGTGTCGTGGATAGAGCATCTCGCCGTGAAGGGCGCGGGTGAGTCGACGGTGATCCACGGCGGTCCACGGAGAGCCAGAAATGGCTCGGAGTAAGGTGTTTCCCGCACATGAAAAATAACCACATGAATTAATATATACATTCATATAATATATGTATGTACATCAAAATACTTACACATAAAATTAACCCATATATAAATATATATTAAGGCACATGCACATGCAAATTAATTACATATACATAATTCAACATACATATTTAGCATAAATGAAGGAGAGGAATGGGAGGGTTACTCACGGCATGGGCATGGCCTGGGCAAACTGAATGAAAGAGAATGATTCCCCATCCCTGAGAACTCCAGCATGCAACTCTCCAATTTCTCCATTTTGATGTCAAATGAAGCGACACCACGACACCTAAGCAATGCCAAATCAGTCAAGCTGGGAAAGGCTTGAAGGGTGTTCTTGGCTGAAGAGAGAGGAGGCTGCCATGGGTGTTCTTCATGCTGGAGAGAATGCAGGCAAGGAGTAGGACAGGTGGGGGAAAACTCGGTGCTGGATGTTGTTGTGGATCTGCAGTGGGCTGCTGTGGGTTGAGCTAGGCAGAAAAGGGAAGGGAAAGAGGGGCTCCGGTGGTGTGCGCCAACAGGAGAGGAGGAGGAGCATGGGTTGCTGTATCCGGTTGATGGAAGGAGGTGGGATCACCGGCCTGGTGGAGAGCTTGGCAATGGAGTTGCGGATGCTTCCATGGCGCTCCGACGGCACTCCAGCGGGGGCTCGGCAGGGCGGCGGATGCACCACTAAGGACAGGGATTGCATGGGGGGCTGCCGGAGAAGGAGATGGCGGGGAGAGAGCTCGGCAGGGCTGGTGGCTTGCTGTTGCCGCGGCTATGAGGAAGGGACTCGCGGCCAAGGACGAGATCGGGGGGGGCGGCGGCCGGACTGTGTGCCAAGTGGAGGTGGTAGTGTATGGGGTGTGCTCGACTAAGGTGGAGGAGATCTGGGTGGTTGTCGCGGAGCCTCGTGGAGCTCGCCGGGGTGGTGCTTGGAGTGTGGTTGCGCCAAGGGCCTGTGCAAGGAGGGAGTGGCTCGGCTGGAGGAAAAAGATAAGGAAGAAGGTAATGTGATTAGTTGGGATTATGATTTAGTTTGTTTGGTTAGGATTGATTTAGTTTGTTGGGTTAGGATTTGACTTAGTTTGTTAGAATTAGATATTTGGATAATAGGTTATGGGTTGGTGGGTTTCGGGTTTGGATCAAGGGATAAGAGTTAACGGGTACAAGGTTTTAGGAACATGAATGAGAAAGGAAGAAGGAATATAAAAGTAACAACTATCACTAATAATACAATTAGTATAGTAATGACTTAGAAAATAATACTAAGAATTAAATAATTAACAGTAATATAAGAAAATAATAATTATTAATAACAATCTTATAAAACAGTAATTTAGTCTCTAATACAAATTTAGTAAATAAAATTAGTAATAAGAATAACAATTTAAAGGTAATAAAATTAGTAGTTATTTCTAAAAAAGACTATGACATATATACATGTACAAAAAATTATTGAGATATGAATTTAATTAATAAATAATCATGAACTGATAAGTAAAACAAAAATTAAATATAAAAAAGATACAGTATTTTAAACTGAGGATATTACACACATGATGTTAAACAAATTATACATCAACTAGGAGAGAGAAACATGCATAAAACAAACATATATTTCAAAAACCTTCTCCCCCATTTTGTTTTAAATTCTCAAAATCATTTTTCTCATATTACTCTCAAAATCATTTTTCTCATATATTTATTGTTTATTGTAAAGATGCAAAAACTCAATATATGCAAAAACACAAATATACATATATAAACTCAAAATCTTTCTCTCCCTTTTTGTCAATCATCAATAAAGGGGTCAAAGAGAACAATATTTTCCCCCTTTAGTCTTAAACAAAAAAAATATCAATAATGGGTGAAATCAAAAACAAAACTTTCTTGATACCAATTGTAAAAAAAATATATCAAATTAGTCCATCATGATATCAAAGAGATATACCAATTGAAAGTACATAATGTAGTACATAAAACAAATACCAATTGATACCAATTGTAAGTAAATACCAATTAATACCAATTGTAAATAAATAAATCATTTTGAAAAAATTCAACCAAAATTTTTATATCAATAAAAAACATACCAATTGTTAGTAAACTTATAGGTAATCTTGATACCAATTGTAAAAATTAGTACCAATTAAAAGTAATTTCTCATTAAAAGCATATGATACCAAAATAATCAATATTATTTTTAATCATTTTTAACATAAAGTGTGGGAGTAGAATAACAAAACCATTGAAAGGTGAAATATAAATTTTTCTCCCCTTTATGAAATACCAAATAAAATGATGCATAAGTTTGTATAAGATACTAATTTGAAACATAATCAATTAAAATATAATAATCATTTGAAATCAAGCTTAGCATAACCAAAATTTGTGCTCAAGGATATAGAGATATAGTAAGCACAAATAAATCATATATATATGTATGGAAATTGAATACCAATCGAAATTGATACTATTTGAAGTGTAATCATACATATATAGAAAACATATATGAGTATACAAAAAAAAATGTCAATAGTGATACCAATTGAAGAGATCCAATGATACCAATTGAAACAGAATAAGATAAAGTATATAATCATATTACCTACCACCCATTTCATGCACATGTTTAAAAGGATTTTCAAAAAGAAGCATACAAGGCATGGTCGCCCAACCAACCGCCCTCAAATGGAAAGGGTTTTCAAAAATAGGTTTGAAATAGTTTAGCATAATTGAAAACTCTTCCAAAGTGAAGAATACGAACTAGTTATAAGAAAAATTTGTAAACTACTACGAAATCCTTCAAGTAAGGAATAAAATATAAATTTCATGAAAAACATGTAAATCACATGATCACCTAACACTCAAAATTATAAAGCCCATATCATACTCATGAAAACAAAATCATGAGAAAACAACAAATAATATGAGTGTACAAGTTATGTGAGAAACATAATCATGAAAATAGTCAATTTAGCTCAATTATGAATTTCCTTGTCAAAAACATGAAAATCATCAAAGTCAAATAGGCTTCAAGGTATATGTATGTTTTATCTAAACTAAAAGTATACATACATATCCCTAAAACACAATTGAGTTCATAATAAAGATTTGCATGAAAAGCAAAAAGACTCAAAGGGATATACATGTATATCTTAAGTTTTGACAAAATAGGCATATACATGAAAGCTAAACATATAAACATGAAAAACATGTAGAAAATGAGAATACAAGTCAAATGCATGAATCATCAAAACTAGGCTATACTAGTACATCTAATGAGTACAAATGAGCGTTCAAGTACAAACATATAATAGTCTTTGTAGCTCACTAGTTGTACAAGTATACATCCAATTTTTAATAAAAACTAACATCTAAACATATAATCAAAACATGAAGGATCAAAACAAAAACTCATAAACATACATATGATCATTATGTACATGCATATGCATAGATCTAGGACATACATATTAGTTAAAATAAATGTGAGAACACAACGATATAAATTCATATAAAATATGGGTGCCTCAATTACTAATCATGTATATCACTATTTTAATAAACATGGAATATGGTATAATGAACATTAAAACATGACATGCTAGAAATCAACAATAAGATAAGCATGTAAACATAATGGGAGTTAGAAATTGTTACCAAAACCTATGAGGGCAACTCTCTTAGTCTCCAAAATAAGATGGTCCTCCCACCATACTCCCCTTGAAAGTGATGTATCCAAATAGTTCTCTTTAAGCTCGGAACGCATCCACCTCAAGGCACCATCACTCTCACGTCATGCGAGAGCCCACACCTACATCAAATAGCATAGGGGTAGTCTTTGGTACCCAAACTCTTTTGGGTCCATGGTGGTTAGTTCCTTTCCTAACCCAAACAAATTTAGTTGCTAAATTTACATCATGTATCTTATCATAGCAAAATTTAGCAAGGTGCCCTTACGTCCACAATGTGTACAAGTGTACACATGAGCATACATCGTGTTATAGGAGTGAACGGGGAAGCATGTGTATGTCATGGTTTGTGTGCATGCATAAGAGGAACTTGTTTCTTTCGAAACATAGACTCCAACCATGTATGGTTCATGGCACAATGGCTCAAAGTGGAGCCCAAACAATCCACACTCTTCTTTAACAAACAAATATCATTTACAATCATAGAAGAGGTACATGCAATAGGTGAGCTAGATGAAGAAGAAACTACACTAGCATGGCAAACATGTGAATCTAAATCATTTTTCAAAGATATATTCTTTTTAGAAACCATTTCCAATTCCTTTGAAATAGAAGCAATTTTGTTTTTCAAGAATCATTTTCTTTTACAATAAAATCAAGTTTTGAAGATAAGATCACATTTTTCTTTAAAACATCATTACAATCATTTCTTCTTTTCAAAATTTCATTTTCCTTTAGGGTAAGGTCAAGTTGGGATTTAAGTGAGTCGCGTTCACTTGAAATCTCTTCCTTCTCTTGCAAAGCCAATTCAAGTTTTGAAAGCAAATCTTTATTTTCTTTATTAAGTCCTAGACTTTTCTTTTTCAAAATATTATATTTTTCTAACAATTTTTCACACACAATAGATAGTTCCTCATTTAAAGCATTTGGATCAATATAATCATTACTAGAAGAACTAGCATCATCATCATCTAATTGAGATTCCGAATATACCTCAAGGGAGTCATTCCCTTGGGCCATGTAGCATTGTTGCTCGGATTCTCCACTAGATTCATCCTCCGTTTGGATTGGCAATTGAAGCTTGGAGGAGGTCAACGTGTTCCACACTGCAAAGGCGGAATCACAGTTAGAAACTATAGAAAGATATTCTTTATTAAGCGTGCTTCTAAGTGCCTCAAGGGCTTGTGCATTGGCCTCTATATGCTTGCTATTATCAAGATAGAGTTTCTTAGTAGCGGCAAGGAAAACATGCAAGCTTAGGGTTTTCAAGTACATGGACATCCTAAATTTTCACATGTCAATGTTGGAGACATCAAACATGGGAGGTGACAAGCAATCCATGAGTGTGTGTAAACAATATAGATGTGCAAATGCAAAATATAAATTAGCAAAACCAAGATCACACTCCTAGATGGTTAAACCAAATATCAGGAGCGTAGGCTCTGATACCAATTGAAAGTACACCTAGAGAGGGGGGTGAATAGGTGTACGGCTAATCTAATGAACTAAATGCGAAAATTAAAACTTAATTGCAACAACACTTAATGCAACCACGAATGTAGCCGAATTCCCGGTGAAGGGCTCTGGACTAACTCCTCTTAATCCTCTGAATAAGAGTTGAGGCGCTATATGAAGCTCTCGTGGTTAAGCACAAGTGAGGCACACACAAACAAGCCAATCATATAATTTATGAATGAACAATATGAAATGATGCAAGGCAATATATAAATGAGAGAGAGAGAGAGAGTTAGAGTCAATGGATCAAACACAAACACACGAATATGTTTCGAGGTTTGAGCACACAGCTCTACGTCCCCGCCTTCACACAGAAGGATTTTCAATCCACTTGTCCACACAGGACTCCCACACAGGGAACCTCCACTGAGGATTTGGGCAAATACAACGGGAGTACACAACTCCTCTCTCAACCGAATACAACCTCTCACTAGAGGCAATGCACAACCAACACAAATACCACCTCACACAAGAGGGGTAGGCACTTAGCCAATACAAAACAATCACTCATACTTGAGGGATTCAACCACAAACTCTACCTCTCACTAGAGGGAGCCAACCAACAATCTCCACCTCTCACTAGAGGGAGCCAACCACAACTTCCACAATCACCTCACAATAGAGGGATACCAAATCAATCACCTCTCACTAGAGGGATATCATAATGAAGGAAGTTTACAACTTGGTGGTTTCCACAACTACAAACTAATTTCCCACAAAATAAAGATCCTATAGATAGGATAGCAAGATAATGGCTCAAGTGTGGAAAAAAACAAGAGTTTGAAAATCAAAAAACTCAAAGAAAAACTCTAGGGAAAAACTCTAGATAGAATTGAAAGTGAAGATCAAACCAATTCCTAAAGAATTTTCTTTTCAAATGATTTTCCAAACCTTTTAAAAATAAGATAAAGATCAAATTTTTAAGCACTAAAAACTCTTTAAAAACTTGCTGCAAGATATAAATTTTTGCTCTAAAAATTCTTCCTCAAAACACCCAAGAGATGGGGTATATAAAGACCCAAAACAGATTTGCCCGTTGGCTGCTGACTAGGCCAGAATTGGCCTTCCGATCGACCGGCCAACGGTCAAATTTTTGACCGTTGAACCTTCCGGTCGACTGGGCCCTGAACCAGAGAGCAACGGGTCGACCGCCCGATCGACCCGAGAGTGGTTTGCCTTCAGTTGGTCGACCGGACAACTGACACGGCCTTGTGCACATTCTCGTGCACGTCCGGTCGACCGCTCTGATCGACGGCTCCTGGTCCGGTCGACCGGTCGGTCGACCGCCAGGGCCTGGCAGGCTGATAAAAGGGATTGAAAAACTTGGTTTTTAATCATCAAATAAATCACATAAATTCTCTAAAAATCCATAAAGATAAGTTCTTATATTCTTTTTGAAATACAAACTTGTTCGAGTAAAAATCAAACCAAGTTATATACATTTTGAACTCTTTTATGTTATGGGAATTTTGCCGAAAACCAAAATCCGTATTTTCCAAAACTTGGATTTTTGAATTGAAAATTCGTTTTGTCCAAAACTCATCCAAATACAAAAACATGATATTTGAAATAACTTGAACCATATAGTATATGGATATAATCCAATATACATGAAAGATATATATCTATGTTTTTTACTTTAAATCCAAAAATATGTTTTGTTAAAATACCAAAACACCAAACTCATGAAATAGACTATCAAACTAAGTTTGTTTAAATAGTTGAAGCATACATGCATATAGAACAAATCTAATATACATTAAACCATGTAAACTTGTTGATTCTATCTATTCATGAAACCAAGATCGGTTAAACTAAAAACCGAAAACCAAAACATGAAACTTGTGTGTGTTGTGAACTTGAGCATATCACACTATCTAATCTTTAACAAATGGATTTAAAACATAAACTAAACTATGTACCGAAGTTTTCTTGTAGAGCGCCGTCTCCAAGTCGACTCGATCCAAACCGTGATCCACCGAGCTTGACTCAAACGAGTGCTAGGGTATGAACTTTGACGCTCGGGCTCTTGAATCACCATGTGAAGAGCTCCAAAACACCTTGTTGAAGCTAATCACTTACTAATATCTTGATTAAGTATCTGAAACTAAACATCACAAGATTATTAGTAAACATAACTACATGAGTTAATCATCATCAAAACTAGAGTGGAAGGCCTCTGGGCCAACAATATATATAAGGAGAGTATAATGGGTTGGATTTAGAGATTAGGTATGGGTTTGTAATGGGTTTAGGTATATGATAACGGATATTAGGATATTGGGTTAAGGGCTAATGGGTAAAGGGTATAGGTAGGAACATGAATAAAGAAGGAAAAGGAGAACCAACACAATACTTATAAATAACAATAATAATTAATAAATATTAGATATTAATAACAATCATAATTAAAAATGTTAATAATAATTAGTAGCACTAATAATAAAAAAATAATTATAATAATAATAATCACAAGAAGAAAAGCAATACATTAAGTTGACTAAATAAATAAAATAAAAAATAATCAGTAAATCAAAATAAATATTTTAAGAAAATAAAAATACATTATTGCTAACTTGAGATATTACACTTATATAAAATTTGTCTATCCGCCTGTCCACTCGTTTTCATCCGCCAGAGGGGGGGGGGGGAGAGAGAGAGAGAGAGAGAGAGAGAGAGAGATGCTCTCCTTCTCCATCGCCACTGCCCTTTCCCTCTTCCCTCCCCCTCCTTTCTCATCTTCTCTTCCTCCTTCCACCCCCGCCCTCCCCCCCTCCCCTCCCCCCTCCTCTTCTCCTCCTCTTTCTTCCACCGTTGCTCCTCTCCTTCTCCCCTCCCTCTCCTTCTTTTTCCTCTTTCCCCTATCTTCTTTGTTGTCGGTCGGTTTTTCATTGTCGACGGTATTCTAGTGTATAATTTATTTAGCTTAATGCAAATTAGGGAAAATAAGTGGATATTCGTGCAATATCCCGATCCCTGTCGCTAATAGATTGAGGTGTTCTTGACAATTGGTACTTTGTACAGGGGTAACCTGTAAACTACGCGATAATAAAGAAGGAGGATTCTTTCTGTTTTGCAGTTCTCATCTCTCTCGCTCATCTCAGTATCAATGGCGAGCGCAGTCTCAGTCCCATCGAGAGGTGAGGTCCTCTCTCTACTCCGCTCTCTTCTGCGAACCGCCGCCAAATTCTCCGATTACAATATAAGAGAGTACGCCAAGAGGAGAGCCATCGCTGGCTTTCGCGACAACCAATATCTCAACGACCCTTCTTCGATCGCCTTCACCTTCGCCGACGGCAAGTCTCAGCTCGAGGTCGCTAAGAGGCAGACAGTGGTCTACTCTCTCTACGCTTCCAAAGTCAAGAGCGTCATGGAGTTCAAAACTGGGTAAATTTTCTTTAATAAAAGAAAATATGCTGGACTGTGTGGATTTGGTAATTTTGATGTTTGTTTTGCAATACCCAAGTGGAAAAATATGAACTTTTGGAGGAAGATAATAAAATTTTAGGTTATACTCTCTGTGTACGCTCTTTTATTAGAGTTATTGAATTAAGACAGAGGGTTAAAAAAAATTTTGCGTGGATTTTGGTAATGTTTATGGTGGTTTTAATGCGCCCATGTTGGAATATCTGGACCTTGATTGATGAGTCTGTTGATTTATAAAGAAAACAGTGTAATCTTTTGTGGGTTTTTATGCGATTTTGTGATGTGTCAAGAGTATAAAATGGTTTGAATCTTAGGTTATTCTTTTCTAGACTCTTTGTTTGTATGAATTACCAAAGTGAATTATGGAGTTTTTATTGTAGAAAACGCTATGTGACTGCTAGTTTACTATCTTTATGCTCTCAATGCGAAGAGCATCATGGAAATCATGTGAGTGTGGTCATGTATTAAGAATGAATGTCAAAGAATTTTATTTGGGTTCATGAGGTAGATTGCTAGTTTTGCTAGGTGTTTGAATCGTGGGTTTCTGAATTGATAAGTGGTCTAGTATTATTGCTAGGTAAATTATGCATTGTTGTTATGTTTCATGTAATTCATTTTAGGCAGACGGGGTAGGAGATCTTTCATTAATGATGCGACAAACATTATTTGATAGGAAGGCGTCAGATTCATGTTGTTGTTGTTTAACTTACTCATTTGATAGGAAGGCGTCAATGTTGTTGTCTTACTCATTTGATAGGAAGGCATCAGATTCATGTTCTGAATAAATCATAATTTTCTATTGCCCTACTTGATGGGTGACCAGGAGCAGCTTAATTCTCCTATATTTCGTGATGAGACTTAAATCTTGGTGTCCTTGCAAAGTTCTTGCAAACTCTTTGTAGTCAACTTCCTACAGTTGTTAATCAGTTTCCCAAACACGTAGGAACCAAGTAACTCTTATAGATCTAATACTTCCAGAATTACTTCATCTTTAAGGCTTCTTCACTTCTGCAATCCATTAGACATCCTTGTGACTAAAAAGGATGTGAGTTCTAGGAGGAATATCGGAAAGGTCTTTTAAAAAAAAATTTCTGTCTACGTCTTTACTTTTTCTATTGTTCCAAGACTTTGAAGGGGTTATGAAGCTTGGTATGTTTTATGAATCCGTCTAACTTATACTCAGCATAAAGCCATAGTCCAATAGCTAAATGTCAAACACCATAGCCTCCTACCTTAGATGATAAAATTCAAATATCAATCTAATACTATGGATCGGAAGTTCATCGACTGACAAGTCTTCTGCTAGAGATAGCTGGCCTTATCATGCTCGCTTGCAATTTATCATCTTCTTCCCTCACATGATTATAATAATAAATTGTGTGATTGATGCCTTTTTCATGGGAAAATTTTTACTCGCCATGTTAGTGGCCACAGGTGTACTCAAATCTGTTCTCTAGTGATTATAATATATGGAACAGTGAAAGTTTCTAACTTCATTTGACATAGAATTCAAAATCAAGCCTCGAGAAATTAATAACTTAGACATAACTTGTGATTATGTCAGTTTTCTTTCTTATTATGCTGAATGATAGACATATTAATGCATATTAGTATGATTAAATTGGAATGGGACCGAAAACATGAAGAGGTGTTGAAAATACATATTTCAAATAATAATAATATAAACAAAAGAAAGAAAAAGTTGGTGGGTTTGATTAAGCATGAATCGTCTGATCCGACTCTAGATTAACTCATGCTCAAAGAAAGTGGTGTGAGCAGCTCTTCTTTCATGACCAAGTGAGCTTGGTCATATTTTACTTCAAGCTTGTGAAATGAGAGCATACTGATATTAAATCTGTTAGCTAAAAATTCTTGAGCCTTGTTCAACTCTTAAAAAGAGAGATTGTCAAAAATGGGCAATCTTTTTTTATTGTAACAAACAAACAACATGGTTCGTTTCTCTTCCCCACGTGCATTGCACCTTACAACCTCCCCACTACTTCACTAATCAAACCCTTTACTCCTTTAACTGCCCATTGAAGCCACATCTCACCTATCCACTAACCACCCCCCTAAACAAACGCGCGCGCGCACACACACACACACACATAGAGAGAGAGAGACTTCTGTCATTCCGGAAGGATTCGAGGCCGAATCCTTTTCACTCAAATACAACCCTACGACATTCGAATATAAGATTCATTCCGTTGAAGTTGATCTATATTATTTCAAGTATTTATAAACCAAAAATTAAGTATTTTAAATACTTTTTACCTATGCATCTAGTAGGGAAAAAACGGATGGCCTAAATAGTGAGTTGGTTAGTTTAACGGTGTAGAACATTTGAAACCTAACAAAAATTGGTTTGTAGGGGTTTTTAAATGTTTAGATCATGATCAAATGGCTGGATCGAGAATTTGTATGTCTAAAGGCATAGATCTATTCAACTCACTAGTTTCGGCCGTCCATTTTGCGCTGCGTGATGCATGGGCAAAAAGTATTTAAAATACTTGATTTTTGGTTTATAGATACTTGAAATAATATAGATCAACTTCGACGGAATAGATCTTATATTCGAATGTTGTAGGGTTGTATTTGAGTGGGAAGGATTCAAGCTCGAATCCTTCCGGAATGACACAAGTCTCTCTCTCTCTCTCTTATATATAACCACGAGAGGTTGGCCGAGTGGCGTGGCCTCTTGGATCCTTCCAAGAGGTCACGGTTTCGAAGCCTCCTTTAGGCGTGTGAAGACACTGGGTTCGCTCTGTAGTAACTGGTAGCTTGAGCATGCCACGTGCATGAAATCACCTAGAGGGGGGGTGAATAGGTGATGGCTATATGTAAATGGCACAAATGCAGAATTTAAAATTCAACTAACACAATTAGCTCAAATAAAAGACTTGCAATAAATGAAGCAATCAATAGTGCAAGAATTAAAGAGTTTAGAGTTTAGAGAGATTTGAGCAAACGCAAACACGCAGATATGTTTCCGAGGTTCGAGCCACGCTCTACGCCCGCCTTCACACTTGAAGGATTTCCACTATTGAAGATCCCACTGGATCACCAATATAAGGACACACTTGTCCTATCTCTCGTGATGCCGCAACACCACCCGGAGCACACTAGCTCGCTTGAGGCCGATGCCTCTACAACTTCACTCAAGAAGAAAATGATCACACTTGATCAAAAATTCGCTCACTTGCACAATCCTATAACCAATATGTAGATGAGGAATTATGGGATTGTGTAGTGCAAAAGCTAGAGAGAAGTAGAGGTAAAGACTTCAAATGGGTGTCTAGAAATTTAGGGCTTTTGGAGAGAAAATCTTTTCTAAATGAAAGCCTTTTGAAAACTTGTAAATCTTTTAAAAATCTCTTGTAAAAATGTTCTTGATTGATGTCTTATCATGTTGAAGTGACCTCCTATATATAGGGGTCAAAAACAGCTCCAGAGATTCGTTGGAATCAAATCCCAAAAGAAAAACTGTCAGAAAATAGAGCTGTTAGAGTCTGTCAGAAGTTCTGACAGCAGCCGGTCGACCGGGCCGGTCGACCGCCAACGATCATATTTATGACCGTTGGGGGACACGGTCGACCGTCCCGGTCGACCGGAACAAACAAAGAGCACTGTAAGTGTTCCGGTCGACCGGAGCGGTCGGCCGACGTACACACATGCACAGCGTGTCCGTCGGTCGACCCGGGCGGTCGACCCGGGCGGTCGACCGGTTTCTGTCAGTTCTGAAAAATCAGAACTTTCAGAAACCTGAAACCTGGGTTTTGGATTTTGGTCTTGGGTTTGAATGTTTTGGACCTTGTAAAACATAGAGTATGAGCATATGTCATAACTCTATCATGTTAAAACATTTTGATAAATACCCTTTTGATAAAAGCTTGTTTTGTCCAAAAATTGTTTTTCCAAAAATATTGTTTTTCCAAAACTTATTTCCAAAAATATGTTAACTTTAAATCTAGATTGGACATAGAATATAAAACTCTTTTTGAAGTCATGAACCAAAGTAAAGTGTGTGTAAGTGGTAATCCCATAACTCTACTTCTAACATCTAGGTTTTGACAAAATATCTAAAATAAAAATCAAAATACAAATCTTGGAATTTCTTCATAGTCTTGATCTCGACTTGGTCTTTTCTTTAATATCTTGATTCCGAAGCTTCCTATTGTGCTTGGCTTGGGAATGCAAATCTTTTGGCGGCATCCAAACTTGTGAGTCTTGATTGTGGAACCGTCAAATCAACCTGTTTAACCTGAAATTCTTTCAAACAAAACTTATTAAATATATAACTAGATATGGTTTGTTATCATCAAATATCCATCAAGATATAGGGCTAATGGCCTTTGGGCCAACAGTGCATACCTGGGATTAATCTGGAGGCCGGTTGACCACCACAGGGATTTATCCCTAATAGAGTGGGGCGTTCTGGAATACCCTGAAATTTACCTTCATATACACACACAAAAGACCATGGACACAAAACATCACCCTACCCCTCCTCCTCACAAGGTAGCCTTAATCTCACCATCTCCGAAAACAAATACATTTCTTTCACAATTTTCGTTACTCAATTCTTTCTCTGACACATATTTTTGCATCCTCTCCCATTCTAATCACCCTACATTGAATTAAGCCTCTGCCCACAGAAGAGGAAGGAAGAAGAAAAATAGTCGAGTGTCATTGCACTTCTCGGAGCTTGCCATAGCCACCTGGCTACGACTCTACCTCATGTTCATTCCAACATCGACCCCTCTCCCACCGAGCTCGCATCAACCTCACCCTTCGCGGTCATTATGGGCGTTGCAATCCACCTGTGTACCTGTAACTTCACTGCACTTTGCCGCACTTGCTGAAGCTTCCCTGCAACCTACTTTCTAGTACGATAACAAGGGACAAGTCTATAAGAAGGTGAGGTGGTTTATAAGTTAACTTATTAACTGTCACCTTCCTGATGTGGGACAGAGGGTGTTTTAGGGCTTTTGGTAGGATTTTGGTGAAATTAGGGAAGAGAGATGATCACAGATTGCAACCCGAATTTTGACTTCATCGCCTGGTTCGATTAATCCATGTGATTAAATCAAACAATACAAGTTTCACAAGAGAACTAAATTTTAATTTAAAATCATCATCACTAATTTCAGAAATTCAATACATGACTATATATAGCCTACATTACATGCACTGTACGTGTAGTTATTGATAAACTTAGATCTACCCAATTCAAATTTAAATAACTCCTAAATCTCAACAAAATCTATCCAAATTTAATTTAAATATAATCTCAAATGTACTAAATCTAAACTGTTTGATTCCCCATCATTCTCTCCGGCTTGAAAGCATTCATCGAGTCATCATTCTCCTCAGCTCCCCAGCTTGAAAGCATTTATTCCCGATGAATGTAGTGGTAGGTACAAAGTAAGCACAACCGGGTCGAACTACAACACGCACCCTCAATCAGGCAAAGGTGGTGGTAGGAGAATTAGTACTGATGTATCATGGCTGAACCAAGGTGGTGGAGGTGGAACTGGCTTCCGTAACAACCCGGCTATAGTTGACAGTAGCTGTCATGCCCCGCTTCCCAAAATATGAGGAAACGGAGTCGCGACGAAGGTCGGCGACGTATATATGCGAGGAAAATACCCCACGTATACACGCTAAGCCTAAATTAATCTGAACAAGCTATAAATCTAAACCATAATAATCAATGATCACTGCAATAATACATATAAAGGCTACAAATGATCTGAAATGAAATAAGGAACAGAATAGAAGCCAAGGGTGATCTACGTGAATCAAAAGTAATAGCAGGACTAAAGAAATGAAAGAATACTAGAATCAAAAGGAAGAGAGAGTCCAGCTCCTCGCAAAGCGTATAATCTCATCGAACACCTGAAC
Source organism: Agave tequilana (assembly GCA_038442645.1). NCBI lineage: Eukaryota > Viridiplantae > Streptophyta > Magnoliopsida > Asparagales > Asparagaceae > Agave > Agave tequilana. Next base: position 53,870 of record JAVJIF010029273.1, on the reverse strand, counting down.
AATAGAAACAAAACGTCCAATATCTGGACGTGCAAATCCAGGGTCGTCAGAAAGCGACCTGGTGAGTGTGTGCGTAAAGAGGAGACTCGTGCATATAAACAGTGTGCATAAAATAATAACAAGAATAACTGTATACATAAGATAACCAAACAACATGATTAACAAGCAACTGAATAACAATAACATGAATAAGCGTGCAGATAAAAGGCAAGTAAAACAACTGTAAACAACCAACTGATGTCTAGATGTGTATCCTAGCAATATCACTAATCTAGTATACAAATCTGGTGTTACAATCATATGTCTATCATAGCGATATATATGTACAATCAGGTGATTACGGTCAGTCACAATGCATTAACAGTTCATTATCACTTATTATGTCAGCGAACACCAATTGTCACCTGTAATAGACGCATCCCATACTACGCCTACTACACGTGTCAATTAGGGTCATAAGTTATTGAAATTAATAGAAGAGACATTGTCCATACTTTAGGTGGGTCCCGTACATACCCGGGACCACGGCCTCAGTTTCCTGGCGCTGAACCAGGCCGTACCGCTAGGTACTCAGTAACAGTAACAGTAATCTCACTGTATGAACAGTGGAACAATAACAGTACAGATGGGATGTCAGTCATCCCCCAGGAACCCTGCAGTGGAACCCTTAGTCGGCTGCGCAACCTGTATCCTAGGTCCACCCAAAATATAGACGCTGTCTCCTCCATCAATTTCCCCAATCCCGGTATAAGTTGTTTAATTACTTTATTATTGAATTCAGTAAAAACAATCAATACTCATGTTACTATAACACTGGGACAATGCGGTGACAGTAACGATAACAGTACAGTAACAGTCAGTCAGTAATCGTATACACGGTGAACAATATCAATAACAGTGAACGGTAACAGTAACCGTGTATACGATGAACAATAGGACTGTACAGAGTGTTACGGTCAAACAATCTTTTCCCAGTAACTTTCAGTAACATGAATAATAGGTTTATCAGTTAGGTATCATGTATAAGTAATGAAGTTACTTAAGTGGTATCGTGATGTTTATTCAGGATCGGCAATATAATTTTATGAGGTTTATTCATTTTGTATTTATCTGTGAACATGAATAATAACTTACGTGCATGAACAATAATTAAACATGAATACTATTTAAATATAAAATAACATTAATTTGGAACAAGTTAAAAGCAACTCACATGAAATGATACCGAAATATTCAATAAATAAACAAAGACACTCACGTGAAATAATACTGAAATATTCAATAATTCAATAAGGAACACTCACATGAAATGACGTGGTTTTGGAATCGAATCGCCGTCTGGTCTTCACTGCACGAACCGGTACTGATCTACGGATCATCTCAGGGATCGGTCTTCGAATCGCCTGTGTATCGGGTTCACAGTGAACATGAATCCGGATCGGGTCTGGGTCTGAATCTCATGGGCGGCTCCGTAACACTGTCCCACGCAACCAAATACACAGAGAGGGAGGGAATTAACATACACACATCACACTCACAAATTTACCCATACACTCACGCCACACATTGCATACACACACGTGTACACCCACAGGATGCTAGTTATACAATACTGAAAATGTTAATTTACCCCTAAAGCACCAAGCTCAAAAATAACTGGAATTGGTATCCACCATTCAAAGCAATACCGGAATAAGCAAATTCCTACTAGGATAAAGTTGGTCAAAAAGTCTAATTGCACACTAGGCAATATTAGTTTAATTTTTCACATACCTCTACCTTACAGAGTCAACTTTGTATATCTTAAAATTAGATTTTCGTTGATAATTCAAACTCTTCAAGCTCAGTTCCTTTATTCTTGCATCAATTAAATCCTAACCTATTAAGTACTAGTCTTTAATACATACATGACCCACGCCTAATAAACATACCCAAAATACATATACCTATGCATGCACATTAATATAAAAACCCACACACACCACATTATACATACATATATAATTTATGCATGCACGTTAATGAAACTCACCATGCACATGAAATATATGGAGAGAGAAAAGAACTCACATATTAATGTAGTGACTTGCGGCGTGCCGACGGAGGCTCCGGCGGAGGCGACGGAGGCCGCGGAGGATATCGTTGGATAGAGCATCTCACCGTGAAGGGCGTGGGTGCGTTCGCGCTCGCCGACGGTGATCCACGGCGACCCATGACGGAAAATGGCTCCCACACATGAAATAATCCCATACATGAATTAATACACATACCCATCCACATGCACTACACTAGCACTCTACACAACTCACGCACACACTTGCATGCATGCATGCATATTAATTAAAACCACAAACATATATAATCATACCCATTATTTAACACAATATCCCATCAACAACCATGCATGAATATAAGATGAAGAATGAAAAGCACAGAAGTGAGAGACTCACTGTCATGGCATTGCCGGCCACGGCGTGGCTCCGGCACGTCGGCGGAGGACGCGGAGGAGATAGGGGTTGCCATAGGTGATGCCGCGTGCTCCGAGGAGGTAGTGGATGTGCCGCAGCTCGCCGCGGAGGACATGGAGACCGGCCATGTTCTGTACTGTTGGGCTGTCGTAGGGATGATGGGCTCGACAGGCCAAGGATCAACGGCAAGGAGGTGGAGCTCTGACCACGCGGCGGAGGAACATGCCGGGCTCCGGCCAAGGAGGAGAGAAGGAAGTCCGATCATGGGCTGAAGGAGGAGAGCGGGAGGCCATGGTGTTGCCATGCCTCGAAGGCGTGCACGGAGAGGATGGGGGAGATCGATGATGGTAGACGGAGGTGTTTCTCGCCGCAGAGCTCGTGCACACCAGGAAGGAGGCTTGCGAGGAAGGAGATGATGCTGGGCTGCGTTTGGAAGAGAAGAAAAGAGATTTGGATTAAAGAGAATTTGGGTTGGTTAGGATTTAGATATGATTTGGATTTTTGGTTTTAGATTATAAGGAGTTGGTTTCGGGTTAACGAGGGAGAGTGTGCGGGTGAGGGGGAGGAGTGGGTGACGTGAACGAGAAAGAGGGGCAGCAGTTGGAGACGTGGGGGAGGATGGAGCGAATCGCGGGAGAGAGCTTGTGTTGGGGGAGAAGAAGATGAAGCAGAAAGTGCTTAAATAAATGACATGTGGCCTTTAACCACAAATAAAAGTGGCGAAGTGGTGGAGACGTTAGGATGTGGTGGAATGGGACATGGGTTCGAATCTTAGCAGTCAAAAGAAGTTTTCGTTTTCTTTAATTTGAAAGAATAAAGGGTAAAGCAGAGAAATGTTTAAATAAAATGGCTACCCCTTTATCACAAAAGCCAAAATGGCCAGGTGGTTAGAGTATCAACGTTATATGGCATTGGCCTTGGTTCGAAACCTGCTACACATGCAGGTTTTCTAATTTCTTTTATTTTATTTTAATTTTAATTTCATTCTTTCTTTTTGAATAATATTTAAATATTATTTTATTGGATAAAACTCTATTAATTCAGGAAAATTCTCAAAAATTCTAAAAAATAGAAGATGTCATCCTGAACATTGTTGTAAAGTCAGATTTTCAAAATTCATTCCCGATTGTTAATTAAAAATCCCGGAGTCAGCTGTGGCATCGATCGGCCCCGAATTGAGATTCTTCTCCAATAATTCTCAAAAATATTTCAAAAATCCAGAAAAAATTTAAAATAATGGAAAATGACATTTTGAGCTAAAATGACCTCAATCCGACTATCAGGATGATTAAATCATCACCAGATACCAGTACTGACATACGTATATTAGGAACCGAGGGTTACAGTAGCTCAAAGCAGATACGTGCAACTAACAATGCAATTCAGCTCCACTGAAAACTATCCCACACACCAATGTATCAATTTTCTGTGAAATTGTGTCCTATAAAAAGATCTGTAATGGGTCATACACATCAGGCGGTCTTAAAAATATAGCTGTCAAAGATGGCACTAGCTCCATGGTAGGCTTTGTTGAAAGATCTACCAGAGTCTCACTAATAGGCTCTTCCACTTCTGACTCTAGCTCTGCCTCATCAATAATTTCTGAATCTGGCTCGTCAATAATGTCTGGATCAAGGAGGACTGGAGGTTTTGGATCTGGCTCATCAACAACTTCTGGCTCTTTAAACGACCTCAGATGAATAAAGAAGGTGTGAAATATACAAAGTAGGAGGATCTTTTAAGACAAACCAACATCGATAATCGATAACTGCCTTTTCTCCAACAATAAGCTTTTCCAACTAATTTTATTTGGGCATAGTGACACTTCTGTTCAGAAGTTAGAAAAAAATAACTGAAGAAATCTTGCAGATTGCTTTCCAATTCTCATACTCATAATGATCACTAGAACTCTGAAAACATGGGAGAGTCGCATACATATCCCGTTCGATTTCATATTCATCATCCTCATTATGTATATATTTATCATAAAAGTAAAACCCAATTATGTAAATTCAGTGCATAAGGATCAGAGGTTATCCAAGAATCTCAGTGGCTCGAACTGAACTCAAATCCGGCTGGAAACGGGGTCTGAAACGTTAATCTTATGCTGCAGGAACAATACCGGTAGAGGCTTGTAGAAGTCAGATCTGCAATCCAAGTGCGCGAACTTTTTCCAGTATCTCCAGGACAGTCACACATCCAACACTTCAAACGAAACATGAATCGGACTCTGGACGAGCGAGAAATGACCTCTGGACTGTTGTGCGCTGCTGTTGGACTGAGTTGACTTAGTCGAATTTTTCGGCTCACGGTGAACAGTGCCACATGAACAATGCCTCGTGAATAGTGCTGCGTGAACAATAAATGTTATTGTTTACGAAATAGTGAATTTTTTTTGGGGGAGGAGAGACGAAGGCAGGGAAGGTGAACTACCAATGGGTTACTGTTCACATAACAATAATTTTTTTCACTCCATTTTTTCAAGAAATTCGGCTTTGACACCAAATTGATGCGGGACGGAGGGTGTTTTAGGGTTTGTGGTGGGATTTTAGTGGATTTGGGGAAGAGATATGATCACGGATCGCAATCCGGATCTTGGCTTCACCACCTGGTTCGATTAATCTATGTGATTAAATCAAACAACACAAGTTTTCATAAAAGAACCAAATTTTAAATCAAAATCATCATCATTAATTTCAGGAATCCAATACATGGCTCATATAACCTACATTACGTGCACTATACGTGCAGTTATTGATAAACTCAAATCTACTCAAATCAAATTTAAATAACTCCTAAATCTCAATAAAATCTATCCAAATCTAATTTAAATATAATCTGAAATCTATTAAATCTAAATTGTTTGATTCCCCGCCACTTCCTTTGCTTGTCTTTAATGCTACTTTCTCTTCATGACAAATTTCATATTTCTAGAATTTAGTCCAGTGGCCGTTAGTTAAGTTAGCTTTCCTACCTTTCTAGAAAGCATCCTATGACAGTCCTTTCACCTCCTCCCCAGTCCAAAATACAAAAAATCATTTCTATTTCTCTTTACAACAACCCAAACTATATCCTATATCATTCAATCAACAAAATCTTGCCCCTTAATCAAGCTTATATTTTCAGTTTATCCTTTCAAAGAAAACATCCAATATCCTTGTTGAGTTGCACTGAAAAAACTATATAGAGAAAGTAGACACTCATCTACAGTGTGCAACATACTAAGCCATCATAGGGTGTTTAATGTGTTTAATTATGATCTTGCCGCAAAAATTCACCAAGACCTAGCCGTCTCTTTGGACATGGCTAATGTGTTAAAAGAAATTTGCTGACACTTAACCTTTAGATATGGCTAAGGTGTTCAAAAGTTCACCCACACTTACCCGTCTCTTTGAACATGACATTAGAGTAATGTGTTCAAAAAATCCTAGCTCTTAGCTGTATTCGGTATTCTTCAAACATGATTAATGTGTTAACAAAAATTCATTCACACTCGGCCACCTCTTCATACATGGCTAATTTGTACAAAATTTTAAAACACTTAGTTGTCTCATCGTACATGGTTAATATGTTAAAAGATTCACTACATGACTAACATGTTAAATAATTCACTTCCGCTTAGCCGTCTTCGAACATGACTAATGTGTTCGAGGAGTTCAAAATTAAATATTAACCATCATGTCACTAAAAGGAATCAAATCAAATAACAATACATGTTGGTAATAAAGAACAAAATTAACTCCAAATCAAAGATTGACCTCCATTAAAAGGGATCAAAATCCAGCACAAGTCATAATCTGACCTCCATGTTGCTAGAAGGACCAAGTATCCGCCTCTATGTCTTTAAAAGGGACTAAAACCCAAAACCAAATCAAAAGTCAACTTTTATGTTGCTAAAAGGGACCAAAATCATCTACTAAAGAAATTCTAACCTCCACATCACGAAAAGGGACCAAAATGCAATACAAATCAAATATCTACCTCCACATCACTAGAAGAGACCAAAACCAAATAGTGACTTCTATGTCGCTAAAAGAGACCAAACCTAGTATCAACCTCCACGTCATTAAAAGAGACTAAAATCAAATACAAACTAACATCAATCTCCACATCATTAAAAGAGACCGAATTCAATTCCTTACCTTTTTTATGATTATTTTATTATTATTTGTACACTGAGGATATGCCCTTGCTTAAGCCATATACTCTTATTAAAATGAAATAAAATTGAGTTTCTCTTTGATGTTTCTTAGATACTTATTCTTAATCAAAAGTTCTTCCTTAAAGAAGCTAATTAGACTCTTGAGTTTATTGAAAGCCATGAACCCACAAACAAAAAAAACCCTCTCATGTAGGGTGAATTTTATGGGACAAATATAAGTTTTCTATTTTAATTAGATATATAGAAAGAGAGAGACAATTTGGACCCTAGAAGAAGTCCTTGCATAAGTCATGAGCGAATGCCTTTCGGAGTGGAGATTGAAGATCTGTGGCAGGAAAAAGAAAACTAAGGTCATATAGATTCTATGGACAATACAAGAACCCAAGATAAATGCCATGAAGATGTTCTGGAGTGCTTTTGTTCAAAACTAGTATTGATATGTGACGAAAACGTAGTAGTTAAACAACTTAGTTGGGTGTATTGCAATGCACAATGCAAATTCGAGGGTTTAGATTTTCTTTTTGTTGATATCTGACAACAAAAGCCTAAGATAACTTGTTTAAGTTGTGAACTACCAAAAGAAATCTGTCTTGAGAAGGAAGCCATCTTAAGCTTTGAGTAATGAAGAAATTCTAAAGATAGTTCACACTGAAATAGAGGAGGATGACAAGAACGGAAAAAATACACAAAAGAAAGGTGCTTAGTTCAATTTATTCATCAAATAACATTTTTTTTATTCTTTTTCTTTTCTTTTTTAAATGATCTAAGAAAAGACTTTAGCCATAGAATCAGCAGGATACAGCCTCTTGCATGACTTTCAAGAGCCTAGGACCTTTTGCATGACTTGCAAGAGCCTTTATGACTTGGATACATGTTAACATTTTATAATTCTCAATCAACATCTAAAATTTTTACAATGATGCATTCAGTCAATTTAAACTGTAAAAGTCCAATCTAACTGTTGTGTATTTTGGGAATTTAATTGGGATGACTGAAGTTCTGGTTATGTAAATGGGCAATGTTAATTCTTCTTTCTGATCAATGCAGCTTTACTGCAAATATCAGTTACTCTGGTATAGAAGTGAGCAGACATGGTATCTTGGTTGCTTGTAACGATTTCTTAGTTGGCAAATTCATTAAGGATAGGTCTGCTATAGAAGGCCTCAAATTTGTTCTATCTGATCTTGTGGATAAGTTACAGTTCAGGCTTCAGTTTCTTCTTATAGGAACCACTGCTAAAATCAATTAAATTGTGCTCGTAATTGCTAATTATTTGTTATTATTTAATTCTCTAAAATCCAAAGTAAAGTGAAGATCTCTAGTTAGATTTGACAATGGAGAAAGAGACCGGGATGAACTGAGAATGCAATTAGAATCCCTTAGCCATTTTACTTAGCCAATTTCAAATCACTGTTATCTGTAGAGCAAGTCATAGGTGGAGAATAAGTTTTAGGTATCAGGAGCACTATCTAGCACTGCCTAATAAGTCCATTTCAGTCTCGAGCCTATGTTGACAAGAGAATTAGTTGACCGCAGCTCTCCCAGAAACCACCACTTCCAAATGAAATGCTGTATTTCACATGTTACATTCTTTTTGGTTCAAATTTAGTTGCAGAAGCTTCGAGAGTTTTTTCTGGTCACTGGTATTATATAGTTCTCTGTTCAACCTATGTTAGTGATGGAAGGAATTGCAAACTGTTCTTTTAACCGGGAAATGTTATCTGAAGAAGAAATCCACTATGATTTGGGGCTAGAGAGAGTCTAGACATAGCATGACAATTACTGCATAAATATCTTTGATATCAGATACAACTTGAAAGTCCAAACGTGATGCAGAATTGATAGAGCTGCACTCTCATTTAAGAGATTCGTGGGTGGGAATTTATGTAGCGTTGCATAGATATATTGCTTCAGATGGTGATTTTGCTTTCTATTTGACTTGTCTGTTTCTGATTTGATGAGTGGACAAAGTATCGTTGCTATGGAACTGATGAATTCTGCTTACCTTAACTTTAATTGATTGTTTGAAGTGTGGATATTTCTTTTTTGTGTTATTTGTTAGTTGTACCTACTACCCAGTAGAAATGGAATAATTTTGGTGAAATTCATTTAAGTAGAATAGGTGATCTCTGATTGATTATGTGGTGAAGTTTATCCAGTGTGAATCTTGAAATATAGTGATTCTAGATAGAACTTGTTCCCCCTTCCTTGAAATTATACCATAGGGCATTATGTGTGTCTATATTGGATTATTGATGTTGCTAGTGGTTTTACGCTCTATGTGTATCTTTTAGTATTGAGCTAGAGGTTTGTTCAACAAATCATAAGAAGACACAGAAGTGCTGAGATCTTTAGACTTGGGCAATAAAGATTGATGCATGAGGTGGGTGCCTTTTGAAGGAGTTATAGTATCTCAACTGGAGGAACCACTAGGACTAGAGGTAGACTCAAAAAAACCTGGATTATGGAAGGAATGAATAACATCGTATTGGTTTATGGACCTGAATCTAATGCCCCAAAAGATTGGGTGCAGGCTCTTTTGTTATTGTCTTATTTTTCTTTGAAAGTTGCTGAATTCATGTTTAAGCGAATCACAATGTTCTCTCGGCCAGCTCGAGGGATGATCACCAAACAGTATCTCTCCTGTAACTTATGATCATACTTAGATGGGTTCTTGCAAAGTTTTCAAGTTAACTTTGCAAGACAGATAGTGATGGTAGGGGAGGAGGTGGAGAACAATTTCTTTTGGTTATTGTTTGACAGAATGGGTGAAGAAGTTGGAGAGGATGAGGATGGAAGAGCCTTTGAATTTCAATTATCAGGAAAAAAAGAAGTATAAGCTTAGTCACATCCAAGCAACATGGAAATATTATGTTGAAGATATGTTCGACGAGCTAATTGAATGTAGCAAAGTTGTGAAGTTGAGAGACAAGAACTTCAAGGTAGAAGTTAGAAATTAGACAAATTAATAAACGTGTTCAAAAATGAGTGTAGCAAAGATGAGAATGTTAAGATGGACAAGATGGGCTAAGTAATGAGTGCATCTCTAAAAAGTTTGAACTTGCTTTCTTTGAGGATAAAAGGAGGAAAAATCAACTGATCAGGACATGTGTAACAGAGGTTACTAAGTGCACTAGTTTGGAGTAGGATCCTAGTTAATGGAGCAACAAGGACTACAAATAACCTAAACAAGGATGGAAATAATTAAAAAAGGATAGGATAGTTATTAATTTAAAAGGGAGATGATGACATAATCAAATGGAAGAAAAGGATTTGTATATATAGCCAACTACAAGAATTTGTGATGAAGGCTTTATTGATATTGTTGTTGCAAGGTTTATTTATCTTTAGTAAAATTCAATATCAGGTACGTTTCTGTAAACTTTGTGAGACTTTAGGGCATTTAATGTAATTTAGCTAGAGCAAATCGTGAAAATAAAAGATTTTTTTTTCTTAAACGTTGCCAAGCTCTTGTACATTATTGATGGAAAGGACAATATGAGTCCCATTGAAAGGTGAAGTAATGGGAATCTCTTTAGTTACTATTTAGTAGTCTGTTTTAAATTGTTTTTATTTTATTTAGTGTATTTATTTAATCCCACATCAGTTGTGATATGGAACTCTTTCTTATGGGGGTCTATACAAGACCTAGTCTTATCGTGTTTTAATTAGGTTATGATGAATTGAAATTAAACCCTTTTTGTTTAGCATGATGATTTGGTATTCAGTCTGTTTTACATGATTTGCTTAGCAATTTGAATCTCTTTGCATACTGATGTGTGAGAGTGAGTAAGAGATCATCTGGGTGCCGAGGTCCGAATTAATCTTTATCTTTTTTTATCAATTGTATCTTTATTTCTCTTTTCTTCCATAGTGGTTTTGCATCAAATTGGTATCAGAGCTGAAATTTTGATAATTTTCTTTCTCCACAAAAAAATCTCCTTCCATAAACAAAACCCCTAGCCTCTACATATTTTCAAAACCTTAGATCCCTTTCTTCTCCTTTCCCTTCTCTTCTTTGTTCCCAAAAAAAAAAACGAAAAAAGAAAAAAAGAAGAAGAGAAATAAAAAAATCACTGTTCCTTCACTATTTGTCTTCCTCAGGTCTACGTCGTAATCTCCAACCCTCGACATCACTATTCCGATCGCCGACGTCTCCTCTTCTTCCATCTCGCCGCTGCATCGCCACCACCATCTGCCTCGTCCTCATTCAGCCTCGACGACCTCGCCTTCACGCCACAGCTCCGACGCCAAAATCCCCCGCCGAAGTAGCAACTCACCCCACATCAGCGCCGATCCCTTCTCTCCGTCGCCGCTCGCCATTGACAACAACACGCCACCACCACGCCACCATCGGAGTTGCACTGCCGCCATCGCCAGGGTTTAGAAGCCCTAACTTTCGGGTAAAAGAGGAATCAACAAGCGGGTTGTGGGTTTAGTTCTCAAACCCGAACCCAATTTATTATTGGGTGTAAGTTATCAAAACCCACGAAGGACCCGACCCGCTTCGCAGCCAAACCCGACCTGCGAGCCGTCGCTGACGTCAGCGACTCACTAGCTGATGTCATTGGCTTAAATTGAGCCGATTTCGAGCCGCCCGTTGACGTTCACTGACGTCATCAAGCAGTGCTATGCTGACATCAGCGATTGCATTGCTGATGTCATCGGCTCGTCTGAGTCGCCAATATTCACAGCAGCAGTACAATGACCTTTTGAAACCCCTTTCAGGCCTGTTCAGAGTTTGATTTGAGTTCCGTCTGAAGCGTTGGATTTGTAGCTCAGTCCCAAGATATTGAAATTTTTTTGTAGATTTTGAGCAGCTAATCTGGTCTCTACAAGCTCCTTTCTAGTACAGTTTTTGATCGCATTCCTGCAGTATATCAATCCCCGTTATCAGGCTGACTCGAGCCATATTCAAGGCATTGAGATCTTGGGGGTAACTTCTGAGTTGAATTTTCTTCGTAAGTTTTTATTTTTGTGATAAATATATAAATACTGACTGTGATGACAAGCGTGTTGAATGGGCTATGTTTGACGCTGTCCCACTTTTTTGGGATTTTGATGATCGTTATGGATATGAAGCTTGAGAAAGTGATCTTGAAGATTTTTTAGTTATTTCTCCCTGACAACTGAGGAAAAATGCCTCTATGCCAGACTTAAGTTGGATGGAGAAGCTTATTATTGGCGGAGAGAACCATAGATTATGTCGATATTGATTTATCTTGTAAGGCCTTCTTTGCACTCAGTATGCTCCACCTGTTTATTCATCTGAGCCCGATTGCAGTGAGCTCAATGTTAAGCAAGAGCTCGAGTCTAAGATCCAACAAATTACCGATTCACTGTAAAGGTTAAGGTACATTCAGAGTCTTCAGTCATTGTCGAATCTAATATTCTTGATGAGTTAGAGTCAGAAGTTGTTGCTGAGTTAGTACCATTGCAAGAAGAAATTCCTTCTCGGCCCACAAAAGTAGAAGAGCCTCTTGTGGAGATTTCTACAGATTTCCCAGCAGAGCCTACTATAGAGCTATTGCCATCTCTACAAGCTATGAGGTTTCATTGTCCTTGAGATTGCCTGACACATATGACCTTTTGCAAATGTTCCTACGACAGACTGGTTCACAGGAGATCAAACTTCTTATGGTGCAGAGTACAATTGGTTCAGTCTTTAGCGGAGATTATGTCTCGGCATACGCTACATGTATCTTGCTCGAGTTACCATTAACTGCAATCGGTTTGTTAAGGAAGCCAGTTTCACCTCCGCCGTCGTGGTTCAGAGATGATACACTGATGCCAGTTGCACCACCTCCACCATGACCTGATTGATACGAGATGTGATTCACTTTTATCCGGTATTGCCTGTTATCTGTTACCACCGCATTCATCGGAGATGAATGCTTTTAAGCCGGGGAGAATGATGAGGATCGCTCTAGTTACTATTTAGAAGTCTGTTTAAGTTGTTTTTATATTATTTAGTGTATTTTTTAGTCTCACATTGGTTGTGATGAGGAATCAAGTCTTATAGTGTTTTAATTAGACTATGATGAATTGAAATTAAACCTCTTTCGTTTAGCATGATGATTTGCTATTCAACCTGCTTTGCATGATGATTTGCTTAGCAATTTTGAATCTCTTTACATGTTGATGTGCGAGAGTGGGTGATAGATTACCTGGACGCCGAAGCCCGAATTAATCTTTATCTTTTTCATCAATTTTATCTTTAGTTTTTTTTTCCTCCATAGTAGTATTGCATTCTGAAGTCCTCTCCGGCTCTCCCTGTTCCGCTTTCTTCTCCAAAAAACTACCAAATTCCCCGATTACAATATTAGATAGTACACACCTAGCACGCCTAGAGGACAACCATCCTGGCTTTCACGACAATCAAACTCTATCTGACCCTTCTTCAGTTGCCTCAGCCTTTTGCTGATGCAAGTCTCAACTTGAGATCGCCATGAGGCACGCTGCAGTTTACTCTCTCTCTACGCTCCCAATTGAGGAGCATCATGGAGATCAAAACAGTGCAAGAAAAAGTTTCTTCTCTCTTTTTGATCTGTTTGGTGTTTGCTTTTGCAATACCATGTTGATATTTTGGTCTGTGCTTGTTTGGTTGGTGGGTTTTTTTTTTTAATTTATGAAAATAATTGTTGGATTTATGAAAGAAATTGTTTTCTTTTTGAGGAACGCGTGGAATTTAAGTTATCCTCATCGTGTGGGTCTTTTAAGAGTGTTGGGAGTCCAGATTGAGGAGGGAGGCGGCCGGATTCATTAAATTTACACATGGATTTGGTTAGTTTTATTGTGGTTTTGCTGTGCCCAAGTGGAAAATTTTGTTAAATTTCTGGGTGTTGATTGATTGATAGGTCCGTCAATTTTTGAGGAGAACAACGTAACATTTTGTTTCTTTCAGGCATTTTGTTGATTTCAACTATATGTAATGGTTTGAGCCTTGGGTTATTCTCTATCTACATTGTTTGTTTGTTAGAATTATGAAGTCAGTTGTGGATATATAGCTCGCTGCTGTTGCTCTCCTGAGTTCAAGCGCACCATGAAACCACCATGTACATGCACAGGCGCGGTTCTGGATCGTCGAGATTGAATTAAAGAACATGATTTGGGTTTGCATGCATTAAATTGCTTTTGCTGATGGTTTGCTTGGGGTTTGATCTGTGGGTTTCTGAAGTAACAAGTGGGTTATCAATGCCGTGGAAATGATGCATTCTGGTTACCTTTTCCAGTGACTTCAATTGTTGTATGAGCTTCAGCTCTCTACTTTCTGTACGGTTTTCGTCTACTTTACCCAGTGGAAATGGATTTGGTGTAATTGAAGTAACTGATCTCTGATTGATGATGCTATGAACATTATTTGCAGTGTGGCTGAATCTTAAAAGTTACGCTTCAAGGGATTATTTGTGGAGATAGACTTGTGTTACTTCAGAAGCATTCGGCGAATCTTTCACACTCAAAGACAACCCTACGATATTCGACTGCAAGATCCACTCGTTGAAGTTGATCTGCATTATTCAAGTAATTAAAAATAAAAAATCATATATTTGAATGTTTTTTGCCCATCCATCAAGTAGGCGAAAAATGGACGGCTGTAAATAGTATATCGCTTCTGGTATGACACATGTCCACTTTATGGCTATCCCTTTGGTAGAAAGGTGGAGGTAGGCTCAGCAGCTGCAAAGATTGTTGTTACTTGTGTTACAACAGCAGGTGCTTGTAGAAATTGAATAATTTTCAATTGATTTGTAAGATTATTTCAAGGATGCATTGTATCAATTTAAAAGTTCAATTGAATTGTTATCTATTTTGATGGCTCAGGGTCTCACAAGAGAAGGTCCACGTGATGTAGGAAGATTGTAGGGGTATAGTACATATTAGGATAATGTTGATGGGCAGTGTTAATATTTTGATGGCTCAGGGTCTCACAATAGTTACAGTCTCTAAGAGTATCTCTAAAGGAGCTCTCTATCTTTTCTCATTTTCTATTATAGAGAGCAAATTCAATAAATTGAGCTTCAATATTGTCCCTATATGACTCTATTTTAGGAGCCAGCCTCATACTCCCCAAATGTAAAGAGTCAAATGTACTCTTTAAATTATATTTATTATTATTTTAATCAATCACAAATTGTTTTTAAATATTACAAAAGTGTTCTTAACTAAATTGACTTTAAAAAAAAAATAAAATACTCAAAATAACTCAAATTTAGAGAGCTATCTTGGAGTATAAATGAGCTAGGGAGTTCCCTAAATTAATATTCTCTCTAAAATAGCTCAAATTTAGGGAATTCCTTAGAGTTGCTCTAACACCAGAGAAGAGAAGAAGAACGGCAGTCACTATATTAGAGTTTTGACGTTACTTTGGGAAACTCTAAACTATTGGAGAACATTTTCTGATTCTCTTGAACAACTGTGATCAGATTGAAATGATCAAAAATTTGAATGATCCAGAGTACCGATCATCAAAATTATATAAGAAGAGAAAACATAATATTGAGAGAATTAAATGTTAATTAGAAATTGGGATGTCATAATAACAAGAGAGAAAGACCTTAATATAAAAACAACAATGTGATTTTAGGTGACTTGTTTTAGAAAATTCAAACACACTACAGATATTTTATATGTGCTAATAACTATATTTGATAATCCCATCATAATATGATTGAGACTCGCCCTTACATCTCTCATGTCGGTATCACATTTGTAATTTATTGCAACTTTGTATTCCAAACCAGTTATAAATTAACTACTATTTGAAGATATTGCTAAATTAGATCATATGTTTTCTTCTAATCAAGTGCATGATCTAACACTTAAGATTTCTAAAGATTATTATAACAATTTATGATTAGTATAATAAGCAATTAAATACATGCAATAAAAAAATCACATTAACATTAAATAATATCACGATGTAAAGAAAAGAGAAGTCCAGACCTAAAGTTTGTACACAAGAAAAGAGAAGCAAGTATTACTCTCAATTCCCAGAATGGGAAGTAGAGAGACAAACATCACAATTCACAGACCCAAGTTCAATCCTATAGCAATCATGCCACCAATTAAGCGCACGGACTAAAATCAACTCTCTCTTTCTTCTCTCTTTCAAACCCTTTTTTTTTTTTAGGTTCGGTTCATGTGTGTGAGCCACACACACATACAATAAAAGAACCAATCACGTGTCGATATGTGAATTGGTTCTCTTATAATATCTTATGTGTGTGAGCCTCACACACATATTATAAGAGATTATAAGAATTTCAATTCACGTGTCAATGCGAAATTAGTTCTCTTATTGTATGTGTGTGTGACTCACACACATTATCCTCTCTTCCGAAAAAAACAAACAGGCCCTCCTTTTCTCTGACTTCATGCCAACGTCAGTAACATACTTGTCAAAACAAGAGCAGAGCAATTAACACTTCCCCTTGGTACACGAGAACTACAAGAGAGAGAGAGAGAGGACAGTCCACTGTATTATTTCATAACGGTGGATGCTGACAAAAGAGAGCCCAACAACAAAAGCTGGCTCGTTGCAATTAACGAAGTCATGGGCTTCTCTTGAACCACAAACAGAAAATTTAACCAATCAAAGTTCCACAACTTTGATTAAATTACTAGTAAAAACTACATTCAGACTGATCAAAACCAAATTAAATTATTATTATTATTATTTTTTTTTTCTCAAAAGGCAAACATCCTCCATTGTAAATCCTTTCCCTTGCTCATCATCACATCGGAAGAAAATAAACAAGAAACCCCGTCAACAAATCTTAACATGGAAAGAAAGAACAAGAAAGGATGGAAATTAGCCAGAATTCTCAAAGCAAAACCACACTATACATATATCGTTGCCTCAGTTGTGCAGAGGATTGGGCCCTGTGGGCACAAGCCTCTTCTCGACGCCGTATCTTGGATCGATCTCGTCCTCCAAAGGCGGAGGCTGCGGCAGTGTCCTGACCCTCTGCAGGGTGAAGTGCTGGTGACATAATGAATTCGCTACATGGTGGTGGTGGTGGTGGTGATGGCGGTGATGGCGGAGATAATACTGTCGGTAGTATCGGTCGCAGAAGTGACTCCTTAAGGGCTGGTTGTGTGGCGAAGCCTTGCAGTATCGGATTGTCGATGTTGTGGGGAGGAGAAGGATGCACAATGCCAGTATGAGAGACCAGAGCCAAGAAGAAGAAGAGATCTGCATGGCTGAAGAAGGCTCTCTCTCTCTCTCTCTCTCTCTCTCTCTCTCTCTCTCTCTCTCTCAGAACAAAAAAAATAAAAAAAATCGAAGGGGTAGAGAGATTGGAAGAAGAGAGAAAGGTGGTGAGGACTAAAGAGAGAGGCTCTATAAACACAAAGGCAAGAGACCCATGAAGAGAGATGGTGGGGGGGGGGGGTCAAGGCTTCTTCTCTCTCTTTAAGTAATGAATAAATAAGCTTTTCATGTGCAAACAGGTGTCGTAAAGGTTGTACGAGTCTTCGCACTGTTTGGTCTCGTAAAGGAGCTACAGTTGAGATCATAGTTGGAGTTTTAGTTTAGGTTCAGTTTACTGACTATAATAGAGCAATAATACTTCCCTTGTACTGGGAATTTAGGATCCTGTATTGTGTAGGATTGGGAATAGTTAGAGGACTCACGAGAAGCTTGCATCCAAGTTGAAGATTGGCTTCACAACAGCTTGATCAGATAGCAACGTTGCACCGTGTTCTGCTGGATCTTTAATTTTCATCAGAATTCATATCGAATGCAAGTAGGATGTCCAAGGAAATTTCTGCCCTGCTTTACTTTTAGTTTACTATAATCAAATTCAAATTCAAATAGAAAACAAAGTTCCCATCTCGACAATTTAACTTTCTGTGTCTCTCTCTCTCTCTCTCTCTCTCTCTCTCTCTCCTCTGTAAATATCCATATCTACGTCTACTTTACTCTTACTTCTACCCGACTAGATTTTTTGACACGCGAACAAAATATAATTAGTGTAAAATAAAATTTATTCTGGAAATTTCTATGTATTTTTCTTTATATATTTCTTTATAAGCTTTTTGCTCTAATTTTAAAGAACTCCCATCTTTAATTCAAAGGAATAGAATTTTAGTTTTCTTTCTTGGAGATAAGTATCACGTTGAGATAGACTTGTGTCCTTTCAAAAGGATTTGAGGCCGAATCCTTTCTAGTCAAATACCAACATCTGACATTCGAATACAAGATCCACTCCGTTGAAGTTGATATATATTATTTCTAGTATCTATAAATCAAAAATCAAGTGTTTTGAATATTTTTTGCCCATGCATCAAGTAAGAGAAAAACGGACGGCCTACATAGTGAGTTGGTTAATTTAACGGTATAAAATATTTGAAACCTAACAAAAATTGGTTTGTAGGGGTTTTTAAATGTTTAGATAAATGGTCGGATCGAGAATTTGTATGGGTAAAGATATAGATCTAACCAACTCACTACTTTTGGCCGTCCATTTTGCGCCGCTTGATGCATAGGCAAAAAGTATTCAAAACACTTGATTTTTGTTTCATAAATATTTGAAATAATATAGATCAACTTCGACGGAGTGGATCTTATATTCGAATGTCGGAGGGTTGTATTTGAGTTGGAAAGATTCGGGCTCAAATCATTTTGGAAGGATACAAGTCTATCTCATATTACGTTTACTCTACCTAAAAATGTTCAATGTTGTTTCTTTTATTTCAAAATTTCATTTTGAGATAAGGAATCTTAATAAATCACAATAACGGCTCTCGTTTCTTTTAATTCAAACTCCGTTTTTGTGATAGAAAAATAAATGTGTGACTAAAATTTCAAGCTTGATTAAGAGGTTTATTTAATGTGTGACTAGATTTCAAGTTTGGTCAAAAGGTTTGTAAATGTAGATTAGATTTGGTTTGAACATGACACGAACATGATCAGCCACTAACAAATTAGCATCCTAATCAAAAGAGTTGCAGAGAAGCATGCTTTTGCACATTCATGATTTAAAACTGAAAAATTAGCATCCTATATATGGTTAGATTTAAAAGGTTCTAACACTTAACTTTTCTTACTTTCATTTTCATCTTCTTTCATTCAAAAACAGTTACATAAGACAAGTGTAATAGTTCCTATATGTTTTAGGTATTGCATTATAAAACCAAAACCATTAATATTTTTAATAAATCTAAAAATAACAATAGCAATTACTTTCTTTTTCACCTTGTCATTAAAAAAAGAGATGATACTTAGCAAAATACAAACACTGAAAGGTGAGCATTGAGAAATGTTTAGTAGTTCTAGTAACCAGGATAGGCATGTAAAGGTATTTCACAATTCCAATAATAAGGAAAAAGTAGTTTTGTCGTAGAAATTGGTATAACTTTTTTTAAAAAAAAGACATTTTTAATAAACTTAATAGAGAAACTGAGATTTACTTCCAAGAATCTATTATCGATCGATCTAATCTATTCTATACAAAAAGAAAAAAGTTCGAGAAGAAAAAAGAAAAATTTTAGCGTTTTTAGTTGGGTCTACTAGGAGTAAAAATTATTTAAATATATTAAGTTCTTTACCTGTGATAATTTTCTATATGGATTCGGAATAATAATAAAGGGTAGAAACTGTATAGTTTTGAAAATATATTTTAAGAAATTTAGAAATTTCTTAATTTTCTACAAAATTTTTTAAAACAGTAAATTTTAAAAAAAATTTAATATCTAGAATTTTTTATTTTCTCAAAAAAATTTAAGTTTTGAAAATAATAGGGTATTTAAGCGCAAGAACAAAAACAATAAAGTATTGGGTTATTTAGATATGTACCCTCCAAATTTTTAGTATTTAAAAATTTACCTTCAAAACCTTCAATATTAGAAATTTATCTCCGCAATCTTCTAAATCTTTTGATAAGTTCACCCCTCCAGCTAGATTTTGAATTAAATAAGAGTGTTTAATTTGTTATATCATTCTCTTTTCTTTTTCATTGTTCCTATATGATCTAATCTAAATTCTATTGAAATCAAAATTCTCTCTCTCTCTCTCTCTCTCTCTCTCTCTCTCTCTCTCTCTGTGTGTGTGCGCGCGCGTGTGCGTGTGCGTGTGTGTCATAATCCTCCTAAATATAAATTTCCCTGAATTCTCTCTGAAATCTTACCCTATAAATTTCTTGAAACTTTTCTCAAAATGTTTAAAGAGCATATGTGAAAATAATTTGATGTGATTTTTGATGATAAACAAACAAAATAGAGATGCACTTGAGGAGAAAGAAATGGAGGAGGAGGATAAATAGATAAGAAAAATAAGATGAGTTTGTAAGTTTAAAGCGGGGGTGTGGTGTTTAATCATTTAAATATGAACAATTTAGTTATTTTTACAAAAAATAGTCAAGTTAGTAGAATCAAACCGAAATATTCTCTTTCTATTCTCTTTTTAGTAGAACAATTTTATTCTAAAATGAGGGCAAACTTTTAATATCTAGAAGATTTAGAGGGGTAAATTCTAATATTAATAATTTGAAGAGTAAATTTCTAAATACCAAACATTTAAGGGTTATATATCTAAATTACCCTAAGGTACTTAAGTGTAAATTGGTAAACCTTTGAGGTATTTTATTGCAATTTAGCCGAATAGTGTCCCTCCAAATTTGGAGAAAGCCTATAATTTTTCCACTAATGGTGAATTGTCTTCTTAACTCCGGACAAGTTTACATAAAACACATGCTGTGAATTATAATGTTAATAACCTTTTTATTCAAGATAAAACAAGCCTACGTTGTTTACATAAGCGCGTTTGGTTGCAAGGAAGTGGGCGGAAGTAAGAAAATGGAAAAGTATAACTGCTCATTTCTCTATCTATCCAAATACCAGAAAAGAAAAATAAGAAAACCCTTTTCTTTTTCTCTTTTCTTTTTTATATAATCATTTTCTCACTTTCAGAATATTACAGTTAATTTTGTGGTCATGTAAATCTCATTTGTAATAAGTTGTAGCACAAAACACTTAATTTTTGATCATGTAAATCTCACTTGCATTTTAATTACAGTGTATTTTTTATTTTTCTTAATTAATTTTTATTTAATATTATTTTGCGATCAATTTTGTGGTCAACTTTTCCATTTCCACTTCCACTTCCACATTACCATCCAAACACCGAAAAAGACATAACATTTTCCAAATCACACCTCCCCATAACATTCAAACACGAAAAACTTACTCACTAATTCTCAAGTTTTAAAGGGAAACTATTACCCCTTCTTCACTTTCTCACTTTCACCTTTAACCAAACAGGCCCTAATGTATGAATTAAATTGCCCTCATTTTCTTCCCTCTTCTTCCATTGCCCGCCTCTCCGCCGGTGGCGGTGGTGGTCTGGTCCTCCGACTCTCAGCCTCCACCGCCGGCACCTCCAACTCTTTAGCTCCAGATCACAAGACGCCGACCCATTTCATAGTTGATTAACTCGGGGACAAATTTGACTTCAGTTCAGAAAGTGTTGCGCGCCGATAACAACAACCAATAGAGAATCCCACAGATCTCCAAGCACAAAGAACACCCAATAAACACAAGAAGAACACACAAATCGCAAACACACGATCTAACGAGGTTCGGCCTCAATGCCTACGTCCTCGGGGCAATCAAATGGAGAGATTAATCACTAGGAAGATGATTACAATAGTTAGCAGCCTCTTTGAATGCAAGAGAGCTCTATCTAATCTTTTTTCGCAGGCTCTAAACCCTAGAAAACACATTAGGCTTAAATACCCAGATTTGCGGAGCAGCAGATTTTCGCCCAAACCCGACTGTCGGTCGACCGGTGGGTCGACCGACCTCCTCTCCGGTCGACCCGACAAGTCGACCGAAATTAACAGAGAGTTTGGCTCTTACAGTCAGGGTATTTCGGTCGACCGGCCGGTCGACCGCCTAAGACCCTGTGCATGCTGTGCATGTCGGTCGACCGGACAGGTCGACCGATCTGCCTGACTTTCTGCTGCTGCTGCTATTTTGCCTTCCGTCATCGACTTCCCTGGCGATCTTCGACAACACTTGGCAATCCTGTCAGCTCCTTAGTAATATCCTCTCTTTCCAACAATTCTCCACCTCGGTGAAGATTTTCAAATCTGAGCCGAACGCTGACTCAATAGTGGCTCCACCAACATGGTTGCCTACGTACCCCTGCCCAAGGGATCAAGCCGTCCGTAGTTCACCCAAATGAGCTTCAGCAAGCTCATTTCACCTGAAGGACATGGAGCAAGTCTTTGCAATGTGCAAACTTCACTCTCGACACCACCTTCGTAAGCATATCGGTCGGATTCTCCGAAGTGTGAATCTTCAACAAGTCGATGTCACCTTCCTCCAGAATTTCCCGAACGAAATGGTACCTGACATCAATATGCTTCGTCCTTGCATGATAGACTTGGTTCCTTGCCAAGTAGATGGCACTCATGCTGTCACAGTTTATCTTCAACATATCCTGTTCCACGCCCAAGTCATCAAGCAACCCCTGAAGCCAGATTGCCTCCTTCATGGCCTCTGTCATAGCCATGTACTCAGCCTCTGTGGTCGACAACGCGACGGTAGACTGCAGTGTGGAGCGCCAACTCACCGGTGCCTGTGAGAATGTGAAGACATATCCCGTCGTCGACCGACGCTTGTCAAGATCCCCTGCATAGTCTGAATCCACATACCCTATGCATTCTTGCTTTCCAGTGTTGTCCTTCTCAAACACTAGGCCTACATCAACTGTTCCCTTGATGTATCTCAGGATCCATTTCACAGCTTCCAATGACCCTGTCCCGGATCATGCATATATCGACTCACCATGGAGACTGCCTGTGATAGATCTGACCTCGTACACACCATAGCGTACATCAAGCTACCCACCGCACTGGCATATGGAACGTGAGACATATACTCACGCTCTTGAACACTCTTTGGAGACATCTTTGCTGACAATTTGAAATGTGGCGCCATATGTGTACTAACAGACTTAGTATCCTTACTGATATTAAACCTCTGCAGTACCTTCTTCAAATAGCCCTTCTGAGTCAAACTTACCTTGCCAGCTCTCCTGTCTCTAGTGATCTCCATGCCCAATACTTTCCTTGCTTCTCCCAGGTCCTTCATCTCAAACTCTGATGATAGAACTTTCTTCAGAGAATCAATAACAGATCTCGACCTCGAAGCAATCAACATATCATCTACATAAAGAAGTAGATAGATATATTCTCCTGATAGTAGCCTGTTGTAGTACACACATGGGTCAAAATGGCTACGTGTGTACTTCTTCTTCCTGATGAAGCTATCAAATCGCTTGTACCACTGTGTAGGAGACTGCTTCAATCCGTACAGCGATTTTTTAGCTTGCATACTAACTCTTCCTTCCCTGCAGTTTTGTAACCTGTGGGCTGTGTCATATAGATCTCCTCCTCAAGATCGCCGTGGAGAAAGGCGGTCTTCACATCAAGTTGGTCAAGGTCCAAGTCATTTTGCGCAACCAAGGCCAATAGAATCCGAATTGACGAGTGTTTAACTACCGGGGAGAACACCTCGTTATAGTCAATTCCTTCCCTCTGAGCGTAGCCTTTAGCCACCAACCTTGCTTTGTAGCGCACTGCATCTTTTTGGAGAGATCCTTGCTTCTTAGCAAACACCCACTTGCATCCTATGGTCTTCTTCCCCTTGGGCAACTTGGTGAGTTCCCATGTGTTGTTCTTATAGAGAGATTGCATCTCTTCATTCATGGCCTCTTTTCACATCCTTGCTTCCGAACTGATCTCAGCTTCTCTGAAGGTAGATGGAATAACCTCCTCGATAACTGGGAGTGCATACGCGACGACCATATCAGTGGTGAGCCAACCCGGTCTCCTAGTGTTCCTCCGTGGTCTTTCAACTGCAGTAGGATCTGGAACAGTACCCATGACCTGCTCCTGACCCTCTTCAACATCTTCAGCATCTTCTTCAACTGCTCGATCACCACCCTGTGTCACCTCAGGAATGATCCGAACTGATACTGAATCCTCTAGAGATGGTGGATCTGCATCAATCTCCACCTGCTGCAATAGCTCCTTGGTCTTGCTGGTCTCCACCTGCTGAGAGACCGTAGGCTTCATCAAAGAAGCCTCATCGAACGTGACATCCCTGCTGAGTATGAACTTGTTGTCCTTTTGGTCCCAAATCTTGAACCCCTTGGTTCCTCGCTTGAAGCCAACGAACACCCCTTTCTTTACCTTGGGTCCAACTTGTCTTCTCTGACATGGTAGTAGGCTGGACATCCGAAAACCCGTAGAAAATCATAGTCCCCAGCAGCTTTTCCTGACCAAACTTCAAGAGGAGTCTTCCCCCCTATTGCAGACGACGACAACCTGTTAACAAGATGGCATGCATACGCCAAAGCTTCAGCCCAAAACTTCTTTGGCAGTCCTGCATTGGATAACATACACCGAACCTTCTCTAGCAAAGTTCGGTTCATCCTCTCAGCCACCCCATTTTGTTACGGAGTCTCTCGTACCGTGAAGTGTCTCTCTATGCCCTCATCAAGACATAGCTGTAGGAAAGGATCTGATTTGTACTCTCCTCTATTGTCAGAACGGAGGACCTTGACCTTCCTTTCCGTACTTCTCTCTAGATTAGCCTTCCACTTCACGAACAGTTCTAGGACTTCATCTTTGTGTCGCATAGTGTACACCCAACAGCGCCTAGAATAATCATCGATGAACGACACAAAATAGTGGTTACCTCCAATCGATGCAGTCTTAGTAGGTCCCCATACATCAGTGTGAACATAGTCAAGAATACCCTCTGTGCAGTGTGAAGCTGTGCCAAACTTCACCTTGGTCTTCTTGCCGATGATGCAATGTTCACATAGATCTAACTTGCAGGTCTCGACACCTTCAGCAACCCTTCCTCACAAGAGCTTGCAATGATTTCTCCCCTGCATGTCCCAGCCTCATGTGTCATAGCCGGGTTGAATCTTCCTTTTGACTGGTAGAAGCTGCCACCTGCCCTGTCACTGTACTACCCTTAAAGTAGTACAAGTTGTTCCGGCGATCGGCCTTCAACACCACCATCGAACCCTTTGTCATTTTAAGAACTCCCTCCTTAATAGACACTCCAAGGCCCAATGATTCCAAAGCTCCTACAGAGATCAAGTTCCTCTTTAGCTGAGGTACATATCTCACTTCTTTCAGCTCCCTCACCATCCCATCAAACATCCTGATTGGAATAGTGCCAACACCCTCCATGATGCACGGATGATCATCGCCCATGACGACCGAACACCCCTCCAACTTCTCAAAACTGGTAAACCAGTCTCGATTAGGACATACATGATATGTTGCACCAGTGTCCAAGATTCACTCGTTTTCACCCGAGTAGCCTATGACGGGAGTAGTAACTGAAAAAGAGAACACTGAAGAATCTGAATCTGATCCATCTGCCTGTGATTTTCTGGTTGCAGTTTTTATCACTTTTGCGAGATTTGCTTCAGACTTTGATTCTTTCTTCTTTCCCTTGAACTTTGGACAGTCCACCTTCCAGTGCCCAATCTCTTTGCAGAAAGCGCACTGATTTCTCTTAAGATCCCTGAAGCCCGGCCTAGACTTCGATCTTCCTCTAACCTCCTTACCCTTCCTCGATGAACCTCTGCCTCTTACTTCCAATGCCTCCGCCGATGAACTTGACTGAGAAGGATGTCTTTCTTTCTTCCTTGTCTCATAACTCATCAGTGCAGATGACACCTCATGGTAGTCCAAAGTCTGCCTACCATTGATAAACATCATAGTGAATGTCTCATACTCCTCCGGTGGGAGTGAGTTCAGGAGAATGACCGCCTTGTCTTCCTCTTCTACCACGACATCCACGTTTATCAGATCTGTAAGAAGCCTTGTGTATCGGTTGATGTGCTCATTCACTGTGCTCCCCTTCTTCATCCAAAACTGATACAGCTTACTCTTAAGCTGCAACCTGGACTCTACACTATTCGTCAGATATTTCTTCTCAAAGGTTTCCCACAGATGCTTCGCTGACGTCTCATGTTGCACAAGATATTTTATGTCTTGTGACAAGCATGAACGTATCAAGCCACATGCCGACCTGTTCATCTTCGCCCACTCTTCATCAGTGGTTGTGCTCTTCTTCCTCTCAATTAGGAGAGTATCCTCGAGGTTTGATGCATTCAGCGCATCCATAACCACGCATCTCCACATACCGAAGTTATTAGTACCATTAAACTTAACAACTTCAATCCTTGGGTGAGAGTTCATTGTTCTAACAGATGTAATTTCTTCTGCCATTGAGATTTTCCCTGATTCTCTATCTATGCGGAAGAGCAACCAACTTGAAATACTCAGATAAAAATAGGATTTTTTTATCTGTCCCTTGAAACCCTAGATCGAGTTTCTCTCCGGATCTACTTCACCACAGATTCAACGAGCCCTCCTTGCGTCCTTCTGAGATCGACACATGATCTCCTCGAACACCAATACCTCTGATATGAGATCGACACACGATCTCCACCGGATCAGATCTCGAGCCCTTCGAATCCTCAGAAATTTGGTATCAGAACCATGCCCTGAACTTAGTCGTGTGTGTGGGTGATGTTCGACGATGTATAGATCCCCCCAATGGCGCAAAGGCGCAATGGGCCTGCCCACCCCACTGGCGCAAAAGGCGCAATAGGCCCATGTGAAGCTAATGTTTGGCTCTCGAGAAATTTGGCAGTGATCCTCGTAGAGGAGTGACCGACTGCAGTTGGTACTTCACATAAGGCGTGCCGTCCACCCACGCAGTGAAGAGTTGGATATCTCGATGGAGCTTTTGATCTTCCGGTGCGAAGATAGTTGAGCTTACAGGGAGACTCTTTGTTCGAGGGTGGATTATTGGGATTTGGGTCGAACAAATAGTCCCACATCGGCTAGACGTGGGGATGGTCTTGGGTTTATAAGGATTTGGGCAACACCACCTAACAGACTAGTCTTTTGGGATGGTGCCCCGAGTCCTTCAGAAAGAGCAAGCAAAGCCTCAAAGCGTCTCTCCCACCTCAAATCACTCGACAAGCTAGAATCCTCATGGGTTTTATGAGAACCGACGGTTTCAGCCATTTCCCAGATATCTCGGACTCGATGCAGAGAAGAGATTTGCTCCAAAGATTCAAGCTTTAAAAAGGGTTTAAACTTTTCTGGGTCTGATCTCATTCGATCTTATCCTCTCATATCCCCAGGTTCTCAGTCTCAATTTCAGCTGCATTGTCTTCCCAAAGAATCCAATTCTGGCAGGGCCTGCTGGGCTCTAGGGATCACCTCAACGGGATCTTCAAGCACAACCGGTCCAACTTTCTTCTGACCAGCAGTATTGAGAACACAGTGATGCCCAACCTCGCCGTTCTCCGCAGCTGCAGCTGCGGTATTTCCGATGAAAGGATCAGCAGGATTGACGTCCGGACACCGTGGGTCATCACCTCGCCGCCAAAGACTCTCATCGCGGCTGCAAACCGTGTGGAGAAGGAGATAGGGGTGTTGGCCCAAGGTTACAATCACCCTTGTTTAGTGTGTTTTGATGATTACAAAACATATTAGTTATTTGTACTAATATTGTTTATTGGTTAAGTGTGTTTCAGGGATCTAACTCATCTAGAAGGTTTATTCCCTATAAGCAAATGTTTTGGATTCAAGTCAACTCAAATTGGGCTCAAGGATCAAGTGTTGAAGACCTTATGGTGAAAAGCCCTCTTGAAGCACTTGTAGTACCTAGAACCAATGTAAGAATTAGATTGTTAAAGTTTGAGTTTTGGAAATTGGCTCTAGGATACACACACACGTTTTTTGTATTCAAGTTTTCATGATCAAAATTTAGGTTTCATGCCTTAGTATATTTATACATGACCCTAATTTTTACAAATATAAATATCATGTTTTTGATCATGTATGTATATCCTTTCCAGCATGTTACTTAGCTTTCCATACTTCAAAATATTTTTTTACAAAAATTTCCAAGTCCCAAAATCCTGCTGTTTTTTTTCCTGTTTCAGGCTGACCGGCCGACCGGCCCGGTCGACCGGCGCCAGTGCCAGGACGTGCACATTTGTGCACGTCTGTCGGTCGACCGCCCGGGTCGACCGACTGTGAGCAGTTGCTCTCGGGTTTTCTGGGTCGACCGCCCGGTCGATCGCCAGAAGAAAAATGTGTTTTGTCTTTTAGGACGGTCGACCGGTCCGGTCGACCCGAGCCAACGGCTCTTTGCCAGCTGAGCTGGCGGTCGACCGGCCCGGTCGACCGCTAGGCCTGCAACAGCCCAACGGCTCTTTCCTCTTTTGTGCAAATCTGAAATCTGTTTTGTTGACTGCTTTTTGGCAGACTTTCTCAGGGTTTTCCAGAACTTTTTCAGAGCAAATAAGGTCAAAATAAATTGTTTTTAACTTATTTCTCTCCCTATAAATAGTGGAGAAGAGTTTCTTGCAAGATACCAAGAAAAATCCTCAAGTTTTCATAGTTTTCAAAAGAGAAGAAAAGTGTTTTAAGCCCTTCATTTTCAACTCTTTCTTGAGCTTGTTTTCAGTTGTGTTCTACAGAAAAAATCATCTCTACAACTGAGTTTTCTCACTACACTCCTTAGAGCCAAAAATTCCCTTACTCATTCTATAAGGAAGTTGTAAAAGAGTGAGAGTTTGTAAAAGAGTTTAGTGATCTTGTTGTGATCACTTTTGGTTACTTGTTCCTCTTCTTGTTCTAGTGGAGACACCTCTTCGGTAGAGGTTATTGTAATTGGTGGAGCTCGGTGCTCGGGTCTTCGGTAGACCGTTGTAAGCGTCCTCGGTGGATAGTGGAAACCCTTCACGGAGGTGAAGGCGGGGAGTAGAGTGGTGGCTCGAACCTCGAAACAAATACTTGTGTTTGCGATTGTCTTTTGCTCTTAGTCTCTATTTTGCTTTACTTTCAATTGCTCTCTATTGCTTATTGTTTCAAGTATTTTTGCTTCCTCTACTTGTGATATCTTGTGTGCTCTTCATCATTGCCTATTATTCATTCATTGATGTTTTGTCGATCAATTCTCATACAACAAGGTTGCATTGCGCACCTCTAACCCATTCAAGGGGAATTGGGAGGAAGGAGTTCAGAACCTCTCACGGGATATTCGGCTCTTAGTCTTGTTTTGAGAGATCGTTGCATCATTCATTCATCTTAATTTTAAAAAGATTGTTAGATTAGCAATTACACCTATTCACCCCCCTCTAGGTGTTTTTCAAGGGGTTGCACGAAGTGCTGGATATATGACAGTATTTTTAAATTTAAAACATGCAACACATTAATTTAATGAATCTTTTAATCAAGCTTACTGGACTTGTTCTAAAACATGCATTTGTTGGCCTAAGGTGACGTAGTAGTGCAGAAGCACTGCCCAGAAGAAAGATGGCCGGTTCTTCATCCGGACCATAAAGCGACTTCCTCTCCTAGCGGTAAAAACTCTGAGCTAGGCTTCTGCTCTGACGGAGATTCGTTCCCCGGAAATGAAAAAACTTTGAGAAATCACGAATATTTGAATCACAAGATCACAATTTTCTAACAGAATATCAGATGTAGCTGTTTCATGTACTAAAAGTGAACGAGTGATTAATCTACAATTCTGTATTATTACATCGCATTTCCCTACCGATTTATGAATAAAATGATATTTTTCACCCATGTTTTGATCTATTTTGCAGATTATCAAGAATCTAGAGGAAAAGGAGTAATAAGAGCTTAATGAAACTCATTTTCAGGTAATTAAATCTGGATTTCCTGGAGGTCAAGTTAGAGAGTTTCTATAAGATATATTGAATTTAGACGTTGGCGAGTGTCTGACGAAAATGTGGACGGAATACCCGAATCCAAGAATATCTGGAAGGTCCCCGAAGTAAAACGAAGTCGCTCACCAAAATCAGGGACTTAAGTCCCTGGTTTGGCTATGGAAACGTGGCTATGGTCGCGTTTCCGCGGCCATATTGGCGAGCCACGCGTCGATTTTTGACGCGTGACCTCGTCTCGTCTTCTGGAAGCTCCTATTGCCTATATATATCCCAGCAGAGACCTGAGACGGAAGCATATTGAGAAATAAGCTAGGTTTTCTCTCTTTTAGTGTAGTTTAGTGTAGGTGTTCTTCTTTTTTTTTCTTTTCTTTTGTATATTCATTTCATTTTTAGATCATGTATCAGGGCTGAGAGATTCAGAGAGAGAAAGAGAGATTGATGTAATAAATGGTGACAATTTATGTAAACGTGTTTCCTTTCTTCTCCATTGTAAACTTCTCCATCTTCTACACGATGCTTAGCTAATTTTTCTTCTCATGAAAATCTAATAACTAACCACTAACTATCTAACTTTTAACTTGATAATCCACATGAATCTAATAGCCTCTATAAGACCTTACTCTTGCAAGAGCCATTGATGGCTCATGATGATGGATTCTAACATTCTAACATTTCTAATATCTAACCCACTAACTTGCTAACTTGCTATGCCTTCTTTATTTCATGCTCACCTCTAACCGGTTTTGATGATTTAATAGTAACTTGCAACTTGTTGTGTAGTATGGATATGTTGTTTGAATGTTGAAGAACCATCTTATGAGCCATACTTTGTATCGTCCCTTGAAGCTAATGGCCAGTGATGGCCAAGGATCCATGTGAGACAACCATCACTAAGAGGTTAGCATGGTTAGTGGAGCAATTAGTAGTTAGCAGTCATGAGTTTTCTTTCATAGTTATCCTCATTCTTTTTATCTGTTTTAAATATCAATCACAAAACCCTTTCATCAATTTTCTTATTGTTGTTTTCACCATTTTCTTTGTTCATCCTTATCTTCATCTTTTTCACTTTCATTTTAATTTTCTTTGTCACAAATTTTTTTCTATTTTGTTTTTCAAATCACTTTCAATATCACTTCACTTTTCACTTCATTTCTATTTTCTTATTTTGTTTTATCGATTCACAACCATTTCTCCTGTAACGGTCCCAGTTAATAATTTCCATTGATTACAATCATCACAGATTATCTAAGCGTAGGACCCATCAAGATACAATACTTTTATTCTACTAGCATCAGCTGCTCTATACTTTACATCAATCTCCACTCTGATAGCATTATGATCTAACATGATTTAGCATCCCAAAATATTGGCCCGACAACTCATAAGAAAATATAGTCTAATACATTACTATGCCAAAATATATACAGGATTAGAGTCTAGCACCCAGCATTTCAATATTTACAAGTTCATAGTAAACATCCAAATAGAAGATTTTGCATAGTTTCAAAAAAAATAATATATATATATATCACAAGAACGAGCAAAAAGGGTAAAAATGTCTCTGTTGACACCTATCCCGCATGTGTTGCCACTAAGCGAGTCCCTTGCCTTTGTCCAAACCTGAAGGTGATAATGAGAACAGAGTGAGCTCGACAGCTCTGTGAGTAAAACAATATTTATATGCATGTGTAGGTCTGTTTGGACTTTATCATCAGGTTGATAATTGTATTTTTATACCATTTGTGTGAATTTTTAGGTATTAGTTGAAGTCCCGACCAAAACACAATAACAGGTCCTGTTAGTCGATTTACCCATTCCTATAGTCGACTAATACCACTATTAGTCGACTAACATTGAAGCTATAGTCGACTAGGGTCGATCCAAAAAGTATTTATTCTCTGTTGGCTGCCAGTGACTTATGTAGTCGACTACCCTAACCTGTATAGTCGACTACTCTATGTACTAGTCGACTTATACATCACCTATAGTCGACTAGATATGGATCAAAAAGGTATACTGCTCTCTGTTTGTCACTTAAAACCAATTCTAGTCGACTTTTCTTTCTGGTGTAGTCGACTACTATAGGCTCTAGTTGACTATTCATCATCTATAGTCGACTAGTCATGGCCAAAAGAAGATGTCTACTCTCTATTTGTTTCCTGTAACTGAGGCTAGCCGACTTATAGTTTATATATAGTCGACTAAGATATGTTTCCAGCGACTTGTCTACCCATTTATCCCATCTATAGTCGACTTACCCCCAAGGGCTAGTCAACTAGTCTATTGAAATTTGTCTGGGTCAGTCGACCATTCCAGAGTGTAGTTTAATGATTTCAACATGGAATTTCTATCTTAACCACATTAAGATACATGATCAACATAAAATATAATCGTAACATGCAAATTAACATACATGGTCAACATAAAATATAATCGTAACATGCACATTAACATACATGATCAACATAAAATATAATCTCCCATTCGATCACCTATGGTTCAACCCGGTCCCTTCCTCCGATACGTTTACCACGTATTATTCTCCCTTCGATCACCTCCAGTTCAACCTGGTCCCTTTCTCTGATACGTTTATCACATATTATTCTCCCCTTCGATCAGCTCCGGTTCAACCCGATCCCTTCCTCCGAACATGCAAATATCATATCCTTCATGTAATAACCACATGCAATGATTCATAAAACAATAACAACATAAAGGATTCACATGATTCCTACTTTACATGATGCCAATATTAAGAAGGACATTAACATGTATGAGTAACCACTTATTAACTAACAACATGCAAGCCTTTTCAAGTTAACCAACATGTTATATCATTCCAATATATGTGTAGCCAAACATATGCATGAAGTCAAGTATGATGTTCATTCATTAAACTATTTCTTTTTAAGAGGCATGTGTTAGACTACTATGCATACACAATGACGTGTCGATCATACACCCATGTAAATATTTATGAGAAATACAACATAACACCACATGATTGTTCACAATGTATACATAAACATATAAACCATTCTCAAGCATCATCATTCATTTTCTCATCCATTTATAACTTAGAAATCTTCTCACTTTATTTCAAGTTTTACTTTACCTACTATATTACTAGGGTTCGAATGTTCTACTCACCCTTGAAGCGAGTATCTCCTTATCAAGCTTGGTCTCCCACTTTAATAGGTCTACAAGGTCACAAAATTATCATAATTAGTTCTTAGTTAAAAGAGTATAAGAGGGGTAGAAATCTTAAAGTTTTTGCTTACCGTTCAATCAATATCACCCTCCTAACTCGAAATCTTATCTTCAAGAATTTTCTTTTTATAGTGATGTTAGATCACCACTTTAGCTTGTTCTATTAGGTCTTTGGAGGCGTTAAAATATGTAAAGGAAGCCTTTTTCTTGTATAATAGGAAGTAGGAAAGTTTTGTGAGGGAATGAGAGGGAGAAAGAGAGAGTGTGTAAAGAAGAAATGGGAGAAATAATGGGCTGTTGTTGCTGTTTCTTCCCTCACCTAGGCTGGCTGCAAATGGCAGGAGAAAGAAGAGGAGTTCTTGTGAAGTTGAAATGGGGGGGAGAGAGAGAGACAGAGAGTGTTGGCAAATGGGGTTCTTCTTTTCATCCCCCCTATTTATAGCCCAAACTCTTCAATAATCTCATAACAATTGTCCCTCCCTAACCCCATCACTCTACTCCTATACCTTACCCTATAAGCAAGGCTCCATCCCTCCCCCCTTCATGAGGTACTTATACCCACAAGCATGGTGGGAGTATGGTGGCAAAGTCAACAAGCATGAGGTTATATTTCATTTATATACACACATACATATATATACATACTAATGTGTATAGTATAATATATAGTATTCTTCATGAATACTTACTCCCCCATCACCTCCCTAAAGTATTTAAATGTTAGGAAAAAGGTGATTAGTTAGGACAAGTGTTACATTCTACCCTCCTTATAGAAGTTTCGTCCTCGAAACTTAACGTACCTTGGAACAAATGTGGATAGTCCTTCTGTATCTCCTCTTCTAGTTCCCAAGTTGCTTCTTCCATATGTTGATTCCTCCATAAAACCTTGACCAAAGAAATAATCTTGCTTCTCAATTATTTCTCCTTGCGATCTAAGATTTGTACTGGCTCTTCCGCAGATGACATATCTTCTTGTATTTGCAGAGGCCAATAGGAGATTATGTGATCAGGATCAGGTACATACTTCCTCAGCTGAGAGATATGAAATACATTGTGCATCCTCCCCAAAGCAGGAGGCAAGGCTAAATGATAAGCAAACGGTCCAATTCTATTTAATATTTCAAATGGTCCCACATATCTAGGAGCTAATTTGTTCTTACTGCAGGTGCGTCTTACTCCCTTCGTTGGAGATACTTTCAGAAAAACTTTATCTCCTACCTCAAATTCCAGTGGTCTGCGGCGATTGTCTGCATAAGCTTTCTGCCTGCTCTGAGCTGCTTTCATCCTTTCCTTAATCAATTTGATCTTCTCAGTAGCTTCTTGGATCACATCAGGGCCGAATATCTTTCTATCCCCAACTTCCTCCAACAGATCGGTGATCTACATTTTCTACCATATAATGCTTCAAATGGAGGCATACTAATGGTGGACTGATAATTATTATTATAAGCAAACTCCACTAAGAGTAAATAGTTGTCCCAACTTCTCCCAAAATCTAATACACAAGTTCTCAACATATCTTCTAATATTTGAATGGTCCGAGAGGACTGTCCATCTGTTTGGGGGTGTGGTGCTGTACTGAGTTACAATTTAGTACCCATAGCTTCGGACAGGCTCCTCTAAAATCTAGATTGAAATGTAGGATCCCGATCTGATACAATGGACTCAGGTACTCCATGCAGTTTAACTATTTCTCGGATATATACTTGAGCCAATCTTTTCATTGAATAATTGATCCGGATAGGCAGAAAGTGGGCAGATTTAGTAAGTTTGTCTATCACTACTCAGATTGTATCTAGTCCTTGGGATGTCCGAGGAAGCCCAGTAACAAAGTCCATAGCAATGTGACACCATTTCCATTCAGGAATTGGTAATGGCACCAGCAATCCTGGGGGCTTTTATGTTCTGCTTTCACTTGCTGACAGACTAAACACTTGTGGACAAAATTGAAAATATCTATTTTCATTCCATCCCACCTGAAGTTATGATGCAGATCCTGATACATTTTTGTGCTTTGCGGATGAGCTATATACAGGGTACAATGAGCCTCCTGCATTATTTCTTCTTTGATCTCTGCTACATCCGGCACACATAATCTGCGTCTAAATCTCAGTGATTCATCTTCTATTTGGAACTCCTTGAGTTCTCCTTCTTTACTTTCTTCATAACCTTCCTTATTTGAGTATTTCTATGTTGGCCCTCTTTGATTTTATCATATAGATCAAATTGAAATCTCACTTGATTCAGTTGATACCTAATATTGGAAGAATCAATGATTCGCACCTCTATTTGCATTTCCTCTAGATCCCTTAATATTCTTGCTTGGCGAGTTATCAGAGTGGCCATTGTTTCTCCTGATTTCTGACTCAAGACATCAGCCACCACATTGGACTTTTCAGGGTGGTATTAGATAGTAATGTCATAGTCCTTCATTAGTTCTAACCATCTCCTCTGCTTCATATTCAGTTCTTTTTATGTGAAGATGTATTTCAAACTTTTATGATCAGTAAAAATTTCACAAGACACTCCATACAAGTAATATTGCCAGATCTTTAAAGCAAAAATCACAGTGACTAATTCCAAATCATGAGTGGAGTAATTTCTTTCATGAATTTTCAATTATCGGGATGCATAGGCAATAACTCTCCCATGTTGTATTAACACATCCCAGTCCCAATTTTGACGCATCACTATAGATGGCAAATCCTTCGTCCCCGAAGGTACAGTTAGAACAGGAACAGATGTTAGCTTGGTTTTAACCTCTAGGAAGCTCCTATCTTGTTCTTCCCCTCATACAAACTTCTTATTCTTTCTAGTTAGTTGGGTCAATGGTGCCCCAATTAGAGAGAATTCTTCTACAAATCTTCTGTAGTATCCAGCTAATCCCATGAAACTTCGAACTCCGGTGACATTTGTGGGTCTAGGTCAGTCTTTGATTGCTTCGATTTTCATTAGATCTACTAATATTCCCTCCTTGGATATAATATGGCCAACAACCCTACTTGTTCCAACCAAAATTCACGTTTCTTTAATGTAGCATAAAGTTTCTTCTCCCTCAAGATTTGGAGGACAATTTTAAGATGATTCTCATGATCTTCTCTATTCTTTGAATAGACCAAAATATCATCGATAAATACCACCACAAATTGGTCTAGATATAGTTGGAATACTCGATTCATTAAGTCCATAAATGCTGCTAGGGCATTAGTGAGTCCAAAAGGCATGACTAGGAATTCAAAATGTCCATATCTTATCCTAAAAGCCGATTTAAACACATCTTCTGACTTGACCTTTAACTGATGATATCCCGACCTAAGGTCTATCTTAGAAAATACACAAGACCCTTGTAATTGATCAAATAAGTCATCAATCCGAGGAAGAGGGTATCTATTTTTGATAATAGCTTATTCAATTCCCGGTAGTCAATTCATAATCTCATACTCTCATCTTTCTTCTTAACAAACAGTACTGGTGCTCTCCAGGGAGATACACTTGGCCGGATGAAACCCTAGTCTAATAATTCCTGTAATTGAGTTTTAAGTTCCTTCATTTCTGCAGGGGCCATGCGATATGGTGCCGTTGAAATTGGGGCAGTACCGGGCATCACATCTATAGCAAATTCTACATCCCGATCTGGAGGCAAGCCTGGTAAATCTCCGAGAATACATCAGGAAACTTATTCACAACTGGAATAGTCTCAATTTTAATATCAGTTCTAATGGTATCTAAAACTGAAAGCAGAAATCCTTGACATCCCTGCCTCATTAACTTGGTGGCTATAGTGGCCGATATGTAGGTATATCATGACTAACTTTTACCCCTTCAAAAATAAACTCCGGGGCTCCTTCCATTCTAAAGATGATCCTCTTCCTATTACAATCCACCTAGGCACCACAAGTGGATAACAAATCTATTCCTAGTATTGCATCAAACTCTATCTCGCCCAACTTAATCAAATCAATAGATGTTTTCATCTCCCCAATCATCACTTCACAGTTCACATATCTAGTAATAGCTATTATCTTTACCCCTATGGGTGTGGATACAACCAACTGAAATCTTAGGGTTCCGATACTTGATTTAATTTATAAGAAAAAGCACTAGATATGAATGAATGAGTAGCTCCAGAATCAAACAATGCATGGGCAATATGTCCTGATATGGAGATCATACCTTCCACTACTGTATTTGAGGCTATTGCTTCACGGTGGGTTAATGCAAAAGTTCTTCTTGCCCCGTGGCTGTTAGACAGATGATTGAGTTGCAGCAGGTCGTGGAGCATTACTGGGTGGCATAAATTACTGGTTGGTCCCCCTGGAAGGGTTCATTCTCGTAGGTGGCCTCCCACTTCCCATACTCTGTCCTTGGCTTCCGCACCTCGTCGGGCAATTTTTCTTTAAATGCCCTACTCCTCCACAAAAATAGCAAGCTCTATCTTGGAGGCATTCTCCAAATGGTTTGTTCTGCACTTCTGGCACCAAGGGGCCTCCGAGATTCTTGGGTGGGACACAGAGGTAGCCTGTGCTTTCGAGAAATTGTCTCTGTTTCTTAACCATATTTCTCTGCCTCTGGCCCATCCTCCCCTTTGAAGAGTGGTATTAAACTCAAATCCTTTATTCTGGTGGATCCTGATGCCACCGACATTGATGGTCTTTGATATCGGGGGCGCTTTGAGTTGGGAATTTCCTTCACCCAGTCTTCGTGACCCTCTTGCATATCCATTTCTACCTCCAAGGCTCTTTCCACAGCTTGGAGATAATTCTTCAGTTGTAGAGGAATCAATCTGCCTCGAATTTCTGATCTCAGGCCCTTCATGAACCTGTTTGTCCTTTCTGCTTTACTTTTCACTAAGGCATCAGCATACCTGGATAATTGAGTGAACTTCTAGTCATATTGGGACACATTCATCAGGCCTTGCCATAATTCCAAGAATTCTGACGCCATTTTGTCTCTGGCCGTCTCTGGGATATACTTTTCAGTGAATTTATTCACTAAAAATTCTCAAGTGATAGATTCTCTTGCATTTTTTAC
Organism: Agave tequilana; assembly: GCA_038442645.1. Classification (NCBI taxonomy): domain Eukaryota; kingdom Viridiplantae; phylum Streptophyta; class Magnoliopsida; order Asparagales; family Asparagaceae; genus Agave; species Agave tequilana. Next base: position 16,246 of record JAVJIF010029273.1, on the reverse strand, counting down.
ACTATTCTTCACCGCCCTCCACCAATGTTCTGCTTCCTTTTGAAGCATAAAGGAAGATAAAGATACCCTTTACTCATCGGTGCAGTTCATCACATCTAGGATCTTCTCTATCTGGAGAAGTCATGCTTCAGCTTGTAAGGGGTCCACCTCCCTTCAAATACAGGCGGTTTCATTTTCTGAAATTGTTCCAATGTTCGGTGGGATTTGTTTTATTTGCTCTGGTCATTAACTGAGTGAGCCACTCCGGCATCACCCCTGGAGTTCCATTACCTCCTCCTATTTGAACTTCAAAATCTTCATTGTGTCCATGGGGTGCACTCCTCATCACACTATAGTATGACACACGAGCGATAAAGACTCATTTGGTGGTAGCTGATTTAGATCCATGCGTCTTTCCTATAAGATAAGGGCCTCTAGTCAACATACTTCACATATGAAACAATTTTGGATGAAATTTTAGTTTCATGCAATCGCTTTAATACCATATCATCAGCACTTTGCAAACAAGCAACTTACTATTTATATATTTATATGTACATCCCAAAATGGATACAAATATATTACACTGATATATCTACCCTTTGGATATCTGAACTAACCCATGTGCATACATATAAGATGTGCCAGGATATATACATCAAACTCTTAAGATATCCATCAACTAACACACTAGGCTTATACATATATATACATCTCAAAAGTATTTGCTCATAAATTCATCCTTCATAGGGTAGAGTCTCCCTACTTGAATCCCCGCTAGTGCTGCTACTATCCTCGCTATCATCCATGTCTTCCTCGGAGTCTTCCCCCGGTAATTTATCTCCTGCGCAGCATCAGTCATCCAGAGCATCATATAAGTCCATGTCGTCTTCCCATATTTCATCCCAAAAGACACCTCCATAGATGAATCCTCTTTGGATCTCCTCCTTTATTATACTAGTATCTTTTATCTCTACTACCTCAAGTGAATCCCCAACCAAGCTCTCCATATCGTCAATGGCTGGTTCAGGCTCATTAGACGCCTGAGACTCAACCTCCTCATAGTCTATGTGGTCTGGGGCAGCAAATATGTCTTTTGGGTTAGTCTCGTCAGACTCATATCCCCAATCCATAGAATCTGCCATCCAACTCACACTCGAACTATCCGAGCAAGAGACTGGCCAATAAATGTCAGAGTCCCCCATCTACATGCAAATAAGAAGTCATATCAATCTCAATCCCATAAAATAGTCTCAACATACTGCTATAGTCAGAAAGAAGCAATACATATATACACACATACTTGCACTTACACTTATCCTTAGTCTACCTGTAAGCGTCATGTTTTAGAATAACTTAGGTACAATAGATAATTTAATACATTCCCTCGTCCCAGTGTTCCATACCACTAGAAGCTGTTACTGAGAGCCCGCACCCTCAGTCAACTCACTCGAATCAGGATGTGCGGGCACCCTGATTCTGATGCGAGAAAATACTTAATTATCGCTTAACTCATGGTTAATCCGTCACATAAAACTCACTACCTAACTATAATCACATATCCATACATATGAGCCTAACAATTCTATTGCCTCCTACGTCCGACTTAACCTTCTCCTTCTACATATAAACCTTAGCTCTGATACCAACTCTAACGGTCCCAGTTAATAATTTTCATGATTACCATCATCACAGATTATCTAAGCGTGGACCCATCAAGATACAATACTTCCATTCTACTAGCATCAGACTGCTCTATACTTTACATTAATCTCCACTCTGATAGCATGTATGATCTAACATGTTTAGCATTTCCCAAAATATTGGTCCGACAACTCATAAGAAAATATAGTCTAATACATTACTATGCCAAAATATATATAAGATTAGAGTCTAGCACCCAGCATTTCAATATTTACAAGTTCACAGTAAACATCCAAATAGAAGATTTTACATAGTTTTAAAAAAAAAACAATATACATATCACAAGAACGAGCTAAAAGGGTAAAAATGTCTCCGTTGACACCTATTCTGCATGTGTTGCCACTAAGCGGGTCCCTTGCCTTTATCCAAACCTGAAGGTGATAATGAGAACAGAGTGAGCTCGACAACTCAGTGAGTAAAACAATATTTATATGCATGTCTATTTGGACTTTATCATCAGGTTGGCAATTGTATTTTATACCATTTGTGTGAATTTTTAGGTATTAGTTTGAAGTCCCGACCAAAACACAGTAACAGGTCCTGTTAGTCGACTTTCCCATTCCTATAGTCGACTAATACCACTATTAGTCGACTAACATTGAAGCTATAGTCGACTGGGATCGATCCAAAAAGTATTTATTCTCTGTTGGCTGCCAGTGACTTATGTAGTCGACTACCCTAACATGTATAGTCGACTACTCTATGTACTAGTCGACTTATACATCACCTATAGTCGACTAGATATGGATCAAAAAGGTATACTGCTCTCTGTTTGTCACTTAAAACCAATTCTAGTCGACTTTCCTTTCTGGTATAGTCGACTACTATAGGCTCTAGTCGACTATTCATCATCTATAGTCGACTAGTAATAGCCAAAAGAAGATGTCTACTCTCTGTTTGTTTCCTGTAACTGAGGCTAGCCGACTTACAGTTTATATATAGTTGACTAAGATGTGTTTCCAGCGACTTGTCTACCCTTATCCCATCTATAGTCGACTTACCCCCAAGGGCTAGTCGACTAGTCTATTGAAATTTGTCTGGGTCAGTCGACCATTCCAGAGTGTAGTTTAATGATTTCAACATGAATTTCTATCTTAACCACATTAACATACATGATCAACATAAACTATAATCGTAACATGTAAAGGAAACCTTTTTCTTGTATAATAGGAAGTAGGGAAGTTTTGTGAGGGAATGAGAGGAGAAAGAAAGAGAGAGTGTGTGAAGAAGAAATGGGGGAAATAATGGGCTGTTGTTGCTGTTTTTTCCCTAGCCTAGGTTGGCTGCAAATGGCAGGAGAAAGAAGAGGAGTTTTTGTGAAGTTGGAATGAAGAGAGAGAGAGAGAGAGTGTGTGTGTGTGTGGCAAATGAGGTTCTTCTCTTCATCCCCCGCTATTTATAGCCCAAACTCTTCAATAATCTCATAACAAGTGTCCCTCCCTAACCCATCACTCTACTCCTATACCTTACCCTATAAGTAAGGCTCCATCCCTCCCCCCTTTATGAGGTACTTGTACCACAAGTATGGTGGGGGTATGGTGGCAAAGTCAACAAGCATGAGGTTGTATTTCATTTATATACATACATACATACATATATATACATACTAATGTGTATAGTATAATGTATAGTATCCTTCATGAATACTTACTCCCCCATCACCTCCCTAAAGCATTTAAATGTTAGGAAAAGGTAATTAGTTAGAACAAGTTTTACATCTCCATTGTTTGCACATTGCCGTTTTATCATCTTCTCCACTATCAATCTCGGATTTCATTTCTTTTTCTTTTTCTCATTCTTATAACAAAGAAGAACTTGTTAACACCCGAAGAGAATAAAAACTGTTAATGCTCTATAGCCTCCTGTCACTGTGGATTCGACCTGTTGAGCCAATGCTATAACGGATGTATCGAGGGAACATTAGCACACAGAAGATTTTATATTGATTTCATAAAATACACATTTTCAAGTGCTTGGTTCCACTCGTTCAAATTTTGGCGCAGTTGTCGGGGACGAAAATAGTTTTGATTTCACATTTTTGTTAACATTTTCTTCTCTGTTTTGATATGCAGGGTAATTTTTTACAGAATTTTTACATTGCAGAAATCTACTCTTACTTGCCTCTCCCTGCTCTAGAAAACGAAAAGTTTTCTTATAAAACTTTGTCGCGGAAATCAAAGAAAAGCCACGAAAACTCGGCAATTTTGTAGCAATTGTACTTTGTCTTTTGCAGGAAATTTGCAAGTTGCATATATTTTTGTATTATGCTGCTAATTTTCTACTTTGATTGCCTGAACACTTTAATAATTAAAGACCTAAAATACGGTATTTAGACGCTTTTAAAATGGTTTAGACATTCACATTTAGGCATGCATCAATTTCAATTCCAATATATTGTATTTTGTTCTTTTGTTGTGATCTGAACTGAGATGTACATATAGCATTGCATATAACATAAGACAAACACGTGGGTGGTTTACTCTCTTTGTGTTATATTCTTATCTATATTGCACACTTGCACGAATTGAAATTAAGGACAAAACCCATATAAGATAAGGTGGGAATTTCATCACCCTTTCTTAACCCAAAATATACTTCCACTCACACAACCCAAACTTTAATAAAAATTGATAGACATTGGCCCCTAGGGACATCTCAGACTCATTAAGAGATTGACCGAGGGTAAAACTTGTTTTAAATCTTACATTTATGAAATCGGTGTTTAAGATTGGGGATTAAGGGATTACGCCGCGAAGATACCGTGGTTTGGCGTAATTAAGACCCGTTGCTTATGCACGGATACCTCCTACCGTATTTTGCCCCTACCTGGTCGATTAGCTTGTGGTTGGATTCATACAACAACCTCCCCCTGGGTAATCGACTAGTTAGGAGTCGTCTAGGTCAACCCTTATATAGGCTTGGTTTTGATTTTTTTTTCTTTTTTTTGTTGTTTGTTTTTTCTTTTTATTGTCTGGGATTGTGTGTGAAATGGAATTCAACAACAACAATTTTTTTAATCCTAATATGAATGTATACATCACATCAATCTCATTGTCGAATAGCTCCAACTTAGTTTTGAAAAACATGGCCCAACCAAATAATTTGGATTGGATGTATTCGACTCAATATAACCCATACCGCTTATCTAATGACCAACCTTTCAAAAATAATTTCAATTCTTCACAGAGTCGATGGGGATTCACCTCCCCTAAGTCTAATTTTCAACCACCTTATTCACAATTTTCACAATATTCATTTTTCAGTTTTGCTTCCTATACTCCTTTTATAGAACCACCATTTGGAGAAAAATACGAGTTAGAAAGAGTGTAGAAGCCAACCTGCAAGAGGCAGAGTGGCAATTTCAGAAAATATTAGCCTCCCCAATTTCACAATATTTTCAAGAGTCTTACTCAGTCCTACCTCTTTAAAATGATCAAACATCCATCTTAAAATTGACTTAGAAACTCTTGCGTGAGTTCGAACAACAATCTCAAAACTGTTGAACTCACAATCTTCACAAAGTTTTCAAAACCAAGATTCCTACACTCCCTTTCTAGAACATCCACTAGAAGAAAATAATATCTAAAAAAAAGTATAGAAATCTTGTAGGAATCCGCGCTACAATTTTAAAAATCTTTTGCCCAGTCTATCAATAGTTGGAAACAAAATTGACTCAATTGGTCAACATTTATTGGAATAAGAAAACCCTCTCTTATCAATTTTTGACCAATTTAGATATCTCTAACTCTATTGATTTAACCCAAGACTCTTGTTATTTTGAAAACCAAGATTCAATTTCAGCATACCCATTTGAACTTGACCAAACTTCAAAATTTGAAAATCCCATTGACATTTTGACAAGTTATCTTTTTCCTGAAATTGAACTTGAGAATGAATATGATCCTGAACCTCAACGTGGTAATTCAATTTTACTTTCTGATTTAATATTGACTCCAGTATCTTTGCCTGATTTTAATCCTTTTTCTGAGTCAGTATTGGATCATGTGCCGGTCCATTGTGAAATTGAATCACTAATAATTTATGATCATCATATTGAATTTGACCAATTTCATATTTTGAAAGTCCTATTGACAAATTGGCAAGTTCTCATATGAAATTGAACTCAATGAGAAATGTGACCTAGATTCTCAAATTTGTGATCCAATTCAAATTTCTGAATCAGTATTAACTCCTATTTTTCTACTCGATTTGAGCAACATTTTAGAGTCAATTTGATTCTCATACCTGTCAATTTTGAACTTGAATCACCAATCTTAGGAAGTCACATTCCATTGCGGGAGAATGAATGTGAAATAAGATTTTAACTTCATGATTTGGACCCGCTTCCTAAACAAATTTCGACTCCTGAATCTTTACTTGACTTCAATCAATGAGTTGATAGTAGTTCATGTCCTTTCTGATTCCAGATCAATCATTCCATCTTTTCACACTCCATTTTGGAATAAAGGTGTTGAAAATAATGACTCTGAAATTATTTAAAAATTTGAAAATTTATGGGGTAAATTTCTTAATAAAAGTAATTCATATATACATTATCATAGTGGGTTGTATTATAGAGGTTTCTGGTGGGTTCCTGAGAACTCAACGCAAATTGGATTGGACCGCATTTCATGGACCAATCCGACCATCACCAGAATCACCACCTTGAGGTGATTTTTTCTTCCCTCTCTATTTGTTTCATGCATACATATATTCATGATGCATTGAGGATAATGCATGAGATAAGTGTGGGGGAGGGTTTACAAACGTAGAGTTTTTAGATTTTCTTTATTTTCATTTTTTAAAGACAGTCTTAGAATTTTTCTCTTTGTATAGGATTTTTCTCTTTCTTAAAAAACTTTTTGAAATAAGAGACAAAGTTTTGATCTATTTTAAGAAAATTAAGATGATCTTAGAAATTAAGGAAGCCTTAAATATGACATCTTAAACCTAGTCGAAATAATAGATTTTGTTTAAAATTATATGCTAAATAAGATAGATTGGAGAGATAATTTTATCTTGAATTTTTTGCCTTAGATAGTATGCACTTCACACTTACATAATTTTCGGGATGGTAACAAAGACCTAAAATGTCATAGAGTAAAGATAAATAAAAAGAAAAAATATATGGTATATATGAAGAAAAAATCACTTATTAAAGCTGGATAAATATGGCTCAAGAAGCATGATTATTCACGCCTGACGGTTGTAATAAGAAACAAATAACCCCCTTAGTTTTGTGGCCTTGTTTACTCGAGTCCTTAAACCCGATGAATGTTTTCTCATGTAGTGCCCTAAGATCGTCTGGTATGGGAGTCATCGGTTAAAAGCTCACTACCCGGTAAATTAGAAAGCCTAAGAAAATTAAGGGAAGAAAAAAGAAATATATATAAATATGGCTTGATGGTTGGAGTTGAAATCCTAAAAATCTTCACTATCACAAAGTACATATTATCTAGGTTTTATGAAGGATAAAATATTCAATTCAATTTTTTACCTTAATTGAAGGCAAGATCTTGCAAATAGATTAAGTTTAAGGAAAAATATTTGGTGGAGTTATGATCTTAGATCACTTATATTTTTGTAAACATATTTTGAAAACTTGTCTCTCTTTCAAAATGCATCTTCAAAACACTAACATTTGTTTTCTTTTTTATGGATTTTGTGGGTGCAATCCACTGAAAAACCCTCAGGAGACAACACTCCTCTAGGGGTAACATATATGTTTAACGGTTTGTTACACATGCTTAGTGCAATCGCGTCACCTGCGAAAGTGGTGTAATAACATTTGTATTATAGTTTTTCTTTTTATTGTTTTGCTTGAGACGAGCAAAAAGATAAGCGTGGGGGTGTGATCAGTCTACAATTCTGCATTATTACTTTGCATTTCCCTACAGATTCATGAATAAAATGATGTTTCTCACCGTGTTTTGGTCTACTTTGCAGTATCAAGAGTCTAGGGGTAAAGGAGTAATAAGAGCTTAATTATACCTATTTTCGGGTAATTAAATCCGGATTTCTTGGAGGTCAAGCTAGAGAGTTTCTAGAAGATACATTGAATCTATACGTTGACGAGTATCTGACGAAAATCTAAACGAAAATACTCGAATCCAAGAGTATCTAGAAGGTCCCCGAAGCAAGACGAAGTCGCTCGCCAAAACAAGGGACCTAAGTCCCTGGTTTGGCCGCGGAAACGCGGCTATGGCCGCGTTTCCGCAGCCATATTGGCGAGCCACGCGTCGATTTTCGACCTGTGGCCTCGTCTCGTATTCTGTAAGCTCTTGTTGCCTATATATATCCCTGCAGAGACCTGAGACAAAAGCAGATTAAGAAATAGGCTAAGTTTTTTCTCTTTTAGTGTAGGTTAGTGGAGGATTTCTTCTTTTCTTTTTTTTCCTTTTCTTTTGTATTTTCATTTCATTTTTGTATTAGGTCTGAGAGATTCAGAGAAAGAAAGAGAGATATTGATGTAATAGATGGTGACAATTTATGTAAAGGTGTCTCATTTCTTCTCCATTGTAATCTTCTCCATTTTTACATGATGCTTAACTAATTTTTCTTCTCATGGCAATTGAACTACTAACCACTAACTATCTAACCTCTTACTTGATAATCCACATGAATCTAATAGCCTCTATAAGGCCTTACTCTTGCAAGAGCCATTGATGGCTCATGATGATGGATTCTAACATTCTAACATTTCTAACATCTAACCTACTAACTTGCTAACTTGCAATGTCTTCTTTATTACATGCTCACCTCTAACCGGTTTTGATGATTTAATAGTAACTTGCAACTTGTGTGGTATGGATATGTTGTTTGAATGTTGAAGAACAATATTATGAGCCATGCTTTATATCGTCTCTTGAAGCCAAGAACTAGTGATGACCAATGATCCATGTGAGATAACTATCACTAAGAGATTAGCATGGTTAGTAGAGCAATTAGTAGTTAGTAGCCATGAGTTTTCTTTCATAGTTGTTCTTATTCTTTTTATCTTGTTTTAAAAATCAATCACAAAACCCTTTTTTCAATTTTCTTATCGTGTTTCACCATCTTCTTAGTTCATCCTTGTCTTCATCTTCTTTACTTTCATTTTCAGTTTCTTCACCACAAATTCTTTTCTATTTTGTTTTCCAAATCACTTTCTATATCACTTCACTTTTCATTTCATTTCTATTTTCTTGTTTTGTTTTATCGATTCACAACCACTTCTCCATTATTTTCACATCGCTGTTTTATCATCTTCTTAACCTATTACTTTAAGATTTATTTTCTTTTTTTTTCTCATTCTTTAATAAAGAAGAACTTGTTAACAACCGACGTGAATAAAAACTGTTAATGCTTGTATCGCCTCCCGTCCCTGTGAATTCGACCCGTTGAGTCAATGCTATAGTGGAAGCATCGAGGGAACATTAGTACACACAAGTTTTTACATTGATTTTATAAAATACAAGTTTTCAAGTGCTTGGTTCCACCCGATCAACGAGATATGCCAATACTTATAACATTCTAACACCCAGCAGTTGTAACAGCCCCCGCGATGATCGTGCACACGTTCAAGTTGTAGCAACAGTCCCGATATCGTGCAGATCCGATCACTTTGAACCCCTGAATCAAACTGCATTAATTTTCGTAGGTCCCGTCCCTGTGAATTCGACCCGTTGAGTCAATGCTATAGCGGAAGCATCGAGGGAACATTAGTACACACAAGTTTTTACATTGATTTTATAAAATACAAGTTTTTTAAGTGCTTGGTTCCACCCGATCAACGAGATATGCCAATACTTATAACATTCTAACACCCATCAGTTGTAACAGCCCCCGCGATGATTGTGCACACGTTCAAGTTGTAGCAACAGTCCCGATATCGTGCAGATCTGATCCACTTTGAACCCCCTGAATCAAACTGCATTAATTTTCGTAGGTCGTGGGTGCGCGCCACCCGAACCCGGCCTGGTTCGACTTGTGCGCACGCTTGTGGGGAGTGTGACATGACCAACTAATCATAAACAATAGGTTTGAGAGGAGTTAGTATATGCACTACTCATCCTCCCATCCTCATCCAATGTGGGACTAAAATCAAAACCAAATTTAGGAAAACTCAAGTTTCCCCCAAAATCAAAAACACATCCAACAACTCGGGGATGTTTCTCCTGGTTCTGCGTGTTCGTACCAGCAAGGTCAAATTCAGTGCCAATTTGATGTAGGAAGCGGGGAAGACGAACGATGCTAACTAGATCTCGTTCTAGCGCCCATGAACCCTGAAGACTTTCAGGTAGGAATTGTGCTCGAACCCACGAACACGATACTCGAATGCATGAGCAAGAGAAAACAACTCGAATCTACGAGAAAGAGATAACAATTCGAATCTATGAGCAATTCGTGTTGGCCCAGATGCCCTTGACCTTAATTTTGATGATGATTAATTTATGAAGGTTAGTTTGCTAATGATCTTGTGTTTAAAAGTTTCAGATATCAAACAAGATCTTAATAGAGATTTGATTTCAATAAGAGATTCACAGTCAAAGTGTTGAAGCAAACAAGTGTTGATTCAAGAGCTCACATAGCAACGATCGCATCTACCTCCTTTGGATCAAGTTTAGATCGAGTCGTCTTGAAGATGAAGACAAGAAGATCTCGGTTTGTTTAGTATATTTAGTTTAGATCTTGTGTAAGGATAGCTTAATTTTGATATGCTACATAAATACGAGTCCCTATAACTATTGGAAGATTATTATTCCGACAATAACTACTTGTGAAGTGTTCACAACCTATTATTGCTAGGTTGCAGCAAGGAAAGAAACTTTTGTTACAATGAGGGAAAGAACTCTCATTAGGGAGAATGAAACACTTAGCATACACAACACAGAAATCACAACGATATGACCTTAACGCATTGCTTGTAGCGAGGGTAAAAAAACTCCCATGAGGAGAGAATGAAAGGCTTAGTGTGCGCACACGAATCACAATGATAACCATAACGAATTATTAGTAGGCTATACACAATGCTTATATATTGTGAACAAGTCTTCACGAAGTACTAGTCGAACCTAACGGTTTCTTCATATCGCGGTTGAGCAGTTAAATGTACTGCATTTTATAAATTTAGTTCAAAAGATCTCTCTGTCTACTCTAAAATGAGCAAGAACTTTAAGAAGAGAACCACATTTATATTCATATTAGATTCAATAAATGAGAATTTCAACTATATTTGAAATTTTTTGAATCCATATTCAAATCCCGACCAAATGCAACCCTATGATGCAACCCTACACGCTAGATTGTATTCCCCTATATATTCCATCAGAGCCAGTATTTTAGAATCTCTCTAATTGGGATTATGTGCCTCTGAATTATTTCAAAATTGAATCATTGTAATCAAATCATCATCCAATCAAATTATATATTTCACAATATCTATACTAATATTTTGAGATCTGGTAACAGATAATAATACTCAAAAAAAAAAAAAAAAAACCCCCTAATATTTTGACTTTTTTTTTCAAGAAATTCAGACTCAAATATATATGAGACCCATATGAAAATATAATTACTCCTATTTGACTAACTTCTCATAACTTTCCATAAATAGAGCATGAGCAGTCAGACCTGATACATATGGCCGAGAAAGATACTCGAGCAATCCAGATGATATTTTCCCTTTTTTTGAACAAATAACATTGAAAGAGAAAAGACCAAGAACAAAGGAATTGTGAAAAAGGTTGATTCTCAAACTGCTGCTTAAAACCAGTGCAGTTGACACAAGCAGCAGTGGAGTACAGTGAAAAAGCGGAACTAAAGACAAATTATAGGCAAATTCAGTGGCACCATCAAACTTGCATCAGCATCAATTTACACATAATAAACTTTGTAATTGCACAGATACAAAGACCTTGAGATCCTAGAAATTGTAAAGATATTTCATACTCATACATAACTATCAATTAGTGATTTCCTCATCTCATCGACAATTGAGCTTGGTTGAGCTTCTCGTAGCTTAAAGACACTTTCGATCACAGATAGTTCAGTTGCTGTGGTGTCTGAGCCACAGAAGGCTGTCCAGTCATTAACAGTCATACCTGCAGCAATGACCTCGCTACCTCTGTTCACAGTTCCTGCAACGAGGGGAACTTGGAGAAGTGTCGAAAGTTCATCCAGGTCCTCGATTGATGTATGTGGGTGAACCTGTTTCAAGACCGGGACAGATCAGAATGCAGTTGAATAACTAAAATCTCATTTCACTCTTATATCATCATGATCAGCAAATAAATAATGGACAAATTGTTACAGTAACTTACCAAGCCTCCTCTATTGGAAAATGCACAATAACTCCCAACAAGAATTTCCTGCAATTGTTTGCCTAAATACTTCCACTCCAAGAACATCTGCAATGAGCTCCTCTGTTTCCTGAAAGTTGATTTCAAAGAAACAGTTCAGACCCATGTAATTTTGCTCCAACACAGAAGTCAAATATTAAATGGCTAATTAAAGGAAATTTTAGCTATAGTAAAATGGAACACACTTTGAGTCTAGCATGAAGAATTTCACTGAACTATAACTACGGGTGCAACAACATTCAAAATAAATAAAGCCCTATGACATGTATGCTTCTGAAATATCTTTTATCAAGCTGGCTCTGCTTCTAAAATATGATTCAGCACAGCGGCAAGCAAAGCACCAGAAACAAACATAAGTACCCTCGAAGAAGTCACAATACCATGGAAAACATGCAAGAAAATTGCATGATAGCTGTTTTCATAGGTTAGTAAAGTTACTCAGAAGAAGGAAGCAACTTACCCTGTCAAGATCAGTATGCGTCAGAGCAACATGGTCATTGCACGCAATGCAATTGCCTAAAGCAGAAAGCCTCTCATCAATACGCTGAACAACTACTTGGTCAGGTAGGCAGTTCCTTAAATGTTGAAGCTCTGGAACAAGCATTAATAGAACATTCAATACTGTTAATAAGCAGGCCTTTTGGTATTCTATATGATGTAATTAGCAGAGAAATTGAAGCTAAGCTTTGTTAATATATCATGCAATTAATTTGAAGGAATTCGTCAGCAACTATTTAGTAAACAATACTAATATCCAATGACTTTCCACAGGAGAAAAAAAAGACCATAGATAAAATAAATTTAAATGTGAGATGCAGGTACAAGCTCAAAAAAATATCAGTATCCATGAAACACATTTAAGGTGCATTCACTAATTTAATAATTCACTACAGCCTGATATTACAACAAAATTCAAACAACAGTGAGAGTAATATACACAAAAAGAACTGCAATGTAGTGTGAGGTTAACCCCTTCTGGCTCTCAGGGTAACTTATACAAGGATTTTAGTTTGGTTATTCTTCCACAGCATTCAGCATGACATCCCAATGTTAAGACAAATCATGGAATGTTATCCCACCAGTTGAGAGGCCATCTCCAGCTTTGTGATATTTTTTTTTTATTCTTTTCCTTAAATAATCTCCAATCCATTTCAATTTGAGGATTTCACTTAATAGCAAGAACTTACATCCTAACATAAGAAAGAAATTCATACAGCAATTATCAAGGTTTAGTACATTATGGAAAAAATTTGTGAAGTCCATTGAAATAGATGAAAATTTTGGCATCCAGATCGGCCCTCTAACTTGAGAACCATGTTGATACAAGCAGGAGTATAAATGTCATCTGGCACGGGTTCATAGGGGTTAAGAGAGTTTACGTGGGTTTTAATTGTTAAATGAAGTTAACTTAGCTTAAGGAGAGATTTATAAACCCACCTCCTCTCTTGGTTATCCTTTAATCCACTTTAAAACCTTGAAATAAATATGTTAAATTCTATCACAAAAGATCTAATCCAAATAACAAAATGTGCATAAGGATTTATTTAAGCATTTGAGCCACCTCCAGAAAATAAACCCTTCCTAGCCATTTGTTCTTAACTCGGTTTAAGTAGAAGCCTTGACTCATTGCCAAAAAAGGTCTAAGAGTTTTTGTATAAAGCATATTGTTGTTTAGCAAATGCATTGTCTAAAAGATGCAAAGAAGGCACCTAACAAGCCTATACGAATCCCAAGGTGATGTGTGGAACAGTACCGACTTGTCCAGAATAAAGATGCAATTAAACAATCGCGCGCGAGATGCAATTAAACACGCGCGCGCGCACACACCCGGTCCTTATATTTGCCCTCAGTTAGTGATATTCTATGAATTGATGATGTATTATCAGGCATCATACTAACAACAAAGTAGGGAAGGAATGAATAAAATCATAGGCAAGGTGCTACATGAAGGAGACAACATGTCAGCTCTATCGAAGAAACAAGCAAATGAACAATTAAAAAAAACAGGGAGGGGGGGGGGGGAATTAATGTAAGCACAGGATATAGTCACTTGCACATCGTTGGAAAAAGGTCAAGAAAGAACGATTAGGATGGTGGATTAAGTTAGTGAACCTATCATAAAAGAAGAGATAAGCAAGATTTCAATTAGTTAGCCCATTATCAAAGAAGATTTAAGATAATTTTGTGCATATTTAAGTGTTTGGAGTTTAGATAGAACAACACATTCTTATACAAATATAAAAAATTATCTCTTAACCCGTCAAGGGAGACAAACTTGTTAACTCTCCATTTTGAGGGTTTAATTCCTCTTAACTTTTAAGACGGGTTATTTAAATCCTTGTGTTCTTTTTGTGTTTAGTAGGTTAAAAAAGATTAAATTCCTTATCTCGTGTTCATTTTATCTGTGTTGGCAAGTTGATGAGGAGATAAACTCCTTTCACCTGTCATTTAATCTTTACCAAAAGCCACCTCATGTTACAAGGAGAAAAGAAGAGAGATACATAATGAACAAAATCAGGACACTCTTGATCTGCCTAAATATCCTTTCAAATATGAATATGCAATTCAAAAACATATTTTCACAAAAATCAGTATCCAAGATCAAATATATCAATAATTAACTCACTGCTCTTTCTAACATAAAACTAACTACATAGAAATGTCCGGTAATATATTCTGGTTTTACTTTATTTCATGCCCTTGTTTGAGTGCCTTTACAGTTTCAAAATGCACCCACGTTTTTTGAACGGTCCGGTCTCATCCAAGTTTTTAAACAGCCTTTGATTATGGTTTCATGCTTATATTTTAATAATAGAATCTCACATCCATCACCCCTAGAATCCACAAAATATTACATAAATAAATTTAGCAACTTAAATAATAGTTGAAGAATTTGGACTGTTCACAACTTAGGTGCTTGCTTGTTGTGATGGGAGAGGGTTCGATGCAAGCTGCTCGGACGAGGGAAATTTTCTCACCCAACCTAGTGAAGAGGAGTTAAATACTTACTATTCTCAAAAAAAGAAGAAATTCATAAATATTTGCTAATTGTCTGTTAATTGGAATAAATATAGTCAGATTTCATAGCCTGTTGCGTGCACAATTTATTTCTTCATTCATTTATTTAATTCTCTCTCTCACTTGCTCCTTTAGTAAATCTTCAAGGTTGGCTCTTTCATGCATGTTCTTCTGTTAAGCTCCAATTTAAGACCTATTTGATACATAATTTCAGTTTTTGCATGTTGGACTATTACAGGGCACAAAACTTTACATTATTACAACAAACCAAACAGAAGTCAAAATGTTAATACTTCTTTCAACAGAAAATTCCAGAGAGCATAAACTTCAACAACTTTCAGAAGAATGTAAAACTGATAGAAAATAATAAGGATAAAAGAGGTGAGAAGGATAGCTCTGGCATTTAGATAACAGTCCAGGCAGCCCAGTTGAATGGAAAGAAAGAAAAAGAAGGGAATTAAGAATTAAAAGTGAACAGTAATTGTTCCTCAATGGCATTACCTCATGGTAAAGGCAACATGTACCCCGCCACATTATCACCAACTCCCCCCATCAACCGAAATATTGTTTCTGGACAGGACCTCTACCTAACACCTCACAAAGTCTTAAGCCCGTTACAGCAATTAATGCCCCACAAAAGAACTTACAAAACTAGCTCAATAATCCCCTTCATAGCAAAGTGATGGTCCTACAACCTATATTATTCATGAGATGACAGGCGGTTTTACATTTTCTCAGAAAATACCAATTTAGAGATCCAGTTTAATTTCATTAATGTATACAGAAGCAATGTAAACCTAAACCAATATGCCTCTGAAAGCTTTTAAAAGGGGAACCATCAAAACTTCTTTTTTTCGGTACTAACCAAAAAAAAAAATCTTGACTATAAATCAATATCAAGACCAACATAAAACCTATGACAACAGCCCCATAAATAATATAATAAATAAACGAGTAAAGTTATAGGAAATTGACCTCAAGGTTTTCCCAAAATGATGTGCTTGATCCATAACCCAAACCACACCCAAACCAACTCAAACTAGAACCACTGATATATCAGACAAAAAATGAAAGCCATGTACGATAAGATCGACATACAGCCTACACTTTAAGCATTCTTCTCCTTGTTTCTTTCATGTGACATATTGTCTTATTATTATTATTATTATTATTTCTTTTGGGTTTTTTTTTTTTTTTTTTTTTTT